>CAXKVV010002087.1:0-30180 GCA_964058805.1 Schoenoplectus triqueter
CTCGAGGGGATGTAGTAGGCTGAGTTGGCGGGGGGGGGGGGGGGGGTTGTACAAAATTGATATATGGTACAAAATTAAAATTGATACATAAATTGGTACAAAATTGATATATCAACTATCTATATTTTTAATAAAATTTTTGTTGCACTAATTTGAATGAATGGACCAGCAAAAAATTATCGTATCAAAAATATGAGTTGAGTCACGAAGAGTTATTAAATTGTTGAGATGTGAGATTACGAGAAATAATGAGAGATGAATTATTATATTATAATTTAACATAAAAAATATATAAATTATTATTATTCGAGCCGAGTTAAACTACGAACTGAGCCAACACTAATTTAAACTTAACTCATTTAACTATCGAACTAAATTAGCTCGAATCATGCCTGATTTAAGTTACAAATCAGAATTTTTTTGTACAGCCCTAATCGTGCCTGATTTAAGTTACAAAAAAAATTCGTGCCTGATTTAAGTTACAAATCAGAATTTTTTTTGTACAGCCCTAGTGCGGCGTGAATAGTCTTCAATTCAAAAGAATCGTGAATATAATGAGAATGTACGTGCTGGACGTGTTGTGCGACAGCGGCAGAGGCAGAATATCCGGATTCTAAGTGTGAAGGCGCATTTGTTTTTTGCGCCTTATGAATGTCTGGTGCCTGGAGAAGATCTCAAATGACACGTCACGTCATCTGTCATGAATATTACGCCCGTAGCCCCGTACAATGTTCTATCCCTTTATATCATCAGCATTCATATTGTGTGATTTCATTACTTATATCTTTATTATAATTTTTTTAATACAGATTTGGATATAAATGTGAATTGGATATAAAATGAATATTAGATATTAGATAAATATGGATATTATTTGAATATTACATAAAAATATTATATGTATCACTGAAAAATTATTGTATGTTTTTTTTATAAATTCATTGCTTGGCGAAGTTAATTTTTAATAATAAAATAATCACTAATCGTCCTTATATTATTATTATTATCGGTTCAAATATATGAATAAATTATAAAAATATGGTACATGAGATCAAATTAGATCTAACTTAATTGGATTTATAATTTACATGAAAACTCAATTGAAACATATTTAAAATATAATTCAAAATTCAAAAATTTAATCCGGATGTGTATCCATATTCCAGATAAAATCAGGATCTGCATCCGGATAAAATGGGTAATAATATCCAATCCGTTTAATCCCCTCTCCAAACTCCAATTCAGTCTGGTAAGGTCGGAGATCATTTGCGTGAACAATAAAAATCTTCACTTTACAAAAAAGTATTCGCAGTGGCACGTTCAAGTATTTACTCCAACTAATTGAAATGCTAATTAAGTAATTATTGTAAACCATCCAACTCGACGTAACGTGGAATGTAACTTTAATGTAATCATCGAAATTAATGTCAACCTAACGTATCCACCGAAGTTAGTTGTGCAAGTGTCAAGTTGGTGACTTTAAATTAATGTCAACTTGAAATATAAAAAAAAATGCCTTCATGTACATAATAGCATAGCCAAAATGAGAGTTCGACTTCGAGTAATTAAAAGATGTCAATCTAGACATAAGTTTGTAAAGACATTTGAGACAAACTCTCAAAATGATAGTTCGACTTCCAACGAAAATTTATAACAAATGTGCCCAGAAAGGAATTTGAGACGTAAATAGTGTTAAATGCCGAACAGAAAAACTACATTACAACCAAAAAGATTTAAATGCTTAAAAAATATGGGGCATTCCGAGAATCGAACTCGGGACCTCTCGCACCCAAAGCGAGAATCATACCACTAGACCAAATGCCCTTATTGTTAGTACTGTGTCTTATTTTATATATATTCTGTAAATGTATATTAGTCTCTTTGCATTTGGTGGCAACTTCCTAACTATAAACTATATCCTGCATGTCATAAATACCCTATAACATGGTTTAGAGTTCGTCACATCACATTCACACCTCCATCAGGAATGGCTGGTTGCAGCCTTGCAGGACCTGTACCATTTAATGAGGTTCGTTGGTTTATTGCCCAATACCTTATTCACTCTTTTTTTTAACGAAAAAAATAAAATTAAAGTTCTTGTATAACTCCAGGAAACTTAAATATGTATATTCTAACACATGAATTTTTTAATTAATTGGACTAAACTATTACAATATTTTTTAATGAACATTTTAAATCAAAGTTCAAATTAAAAGTCACAAAATGAACAAAATTATTACAACAAATGTCCGAATGATCACCATTTTCACAACAGATGGGGTCATTCTAACGGATTATATAATGACAAGGGACCGTTAACAGCTGGATTGTATCGAGTGCTTGTTTACTTTTAAATTGATTATTAAGTACTTAGTAGTAGAAATTTTAGATGATAAAAGAATTAATGAAATGGGGAAATTAGTTTCATGCCACCCTAAAATCTCAAAATAGCAAAATGTCACTCTAAAGTTGAACTTCTTTAAATGCCACTTCATAACATATTTAATTAGTTATTTATCACATTTAGATATTTTTTATACATCTCCAATTGAAAAAAAATTACTACATTTTGAGATGTATTTCTGTAATTCCCAAAATACCCATTTCTCTTGTACCCTTCCTTCCAATCTGATGAGCTATGTTCGTACCAGCAAGTTGAGACGCTGAGATTCTAAAAAAGCCTCTGATCCAAATCCACGTGTGATACTGAGATTGTAGACTGTGACCAAATATTAGGGAGATTTATTTAGCACACCAGCCGCAGTGTATGACTATGAAACTTCTTCCTTGCATCAGTTGTTCAATTTGGTCTGACATCTCACCTTTCTTTTTTTTCCCTCCCATTTTATATAGCGCTTTGCTTGATGGGCAGATTATCCTCAATTTTAACATCATTTTCCAATCATAAAAAAAATTAATTACAACATTCAAGTCTCTTCTTTGAAAACTTCCTACTCGACTAAGGAGACACCAGAGAAAAATAATCCTACTTGGCTAAGGAAGTCCACCTCACATTCACATCCTCAGCCACATAAGAGTAATTCTGGTATTTGTTCTTTTGAAATTCTCAATGCCTACTATGTATTGCTTGCATTAGAGTTGAATAATAAAAGTCCCGAGTCTGGAGAGGAGACAATTGAGGTAAAGCAAGGGAGAAGGGAAGGGAACTTTGGAATCTTTGGAGGAAGGAGGAGAAAAGAGCTCAACATCAGTGAAGGCGTCGAGTATTATAATGTGATTTTATGACAAGCAAAGCAAATGACCACGGAAAAGAAAAAGCGGGACAGAGAAAGAGAGGCGGGAAGAGAAATATTGCCAGAGGGGAGAAATAATAGTATTTTGGGTAGAATAGATAATATTTTTATTTTTATTTAATAATTTAACATTTATATAGTATATGTGGTAAATAACTAAATAATTGAAATTGGAGTGGCATTTAGAGAAGTTCAAATTTTAGAGTGATATTTTGTTAATTTTGAGATTTTGAAGTGACATTAAACAAAAAATTTTCTAATAAAATAGAACATGTTGAAGATGCCCCAATTGTATTTTTAATTACTGGAATATCGTTAAGTTAAATTACTGAAAACAAAAGTAACATGTACTTCACCATGTATCCAATCTTTTTTCTTATATTCTAAATTTTAGTGTTGTTGCCTCATTCCTCAATATGGTAGGTCCCATTAATTATACTATTACGGTGTAAACCCAATTAAATGCTTATAATCAGTTTCAATGATTTCTTTTAGATATACCAGCTTTATAATGATTGTTTTTTGCGAACCGTCTTATAAAGATCCTCGTGAGCAACTAGGTTTTTTGGACCTATTATTTTTCATGCATTAAAAGTATTTCTTCGTGGACTCACGTTCTAATCAATCTTCACAAAAATGCAGAATTATCATGTCATACTCATACATACTTATTTCAATTACATCCAGGATGAAACCTGTCATACAGTTCTGATCAAAATAAAGAAGGTTCTGATAATTATCTCTCTTAAAAATCCCCTTTCTACGTTGTCCGGAGCTTTTTATGTTGCTGGCACGCTCCAATAGGAAGCACAATAAAAAAAAATTGTACTAAATGTTAGTAACTTAGTGTTGTTTATATTCAACTAAAAAATATTTATACTAAATATTAGTAATGATTATACTCAACTAAAGATTATTTATTTGAAATGGCACATGTATTCTCGAACCCGCATCTTTTGATGTAATATTTTGACGGACAAAAGTGTTTATATCAAAATTAAGGCGGGTTTATTATAAGTAATGAAATAATTATAGCGTATAAAAAAATTTAAAATGTTAGTCATCTTCTTAACAAATTATATTATTAATTAATTCAACCTTTGATTGCAACTATTCATTTTTTATATACAAAAGTGTTCGTACCTAGTTAAAAAAATCTATGTATTAATTACACATCAAAACATCTAATAATGCATGTAGAATATTTATACCTATTCAAAAAAATTTATACCTATTCAAAAAATGCTCCAAAAAATGTAATGAGTGTTTATATCAGGATTAATAAATTAAAAATAAATACTATAAATTCAAAATATTCATATTTTCAAAATAATATAAAGTCGTTCCAGTAAAATGTAAAAAATATTTATATCATCCACTAAAGTGATATAACAATAACAATGTAGATAAAGTCAAAGTAATGATGGTAAAGGTGGGTGGTGCAAAAATAAGACAAAAGTAAAAGAGGGATAAAGATGGTTTGTTGATGGAGACAAGATGAAGGGGGCGGAAATGAAGCACAGCGGAGTTGGAGGAGAGAAAGTAGAGGGGGCGGAGGTGGAGGATGGTGGATGCAGCTACCGATGCAGGATTTTAATCAGATTATAATAGATTATCAAGTTTAAATTCATTAACTAATCAGATACTAAATAAAATAATAATAATTTAATATATATTTTTATCTAATAAAAAAAATAAAAAAATAATAAAATTTATATATTAAAAATAACAATAAAATAAAGCTCAAAATAATAGATAATCAAGTTGATGAATAATTTTTTTTACGAAACTTTATATTTTGATATTTTTGCATAATTATTTCATTATGCACAATATTAAATATTTTTTTCTCAATGAAAATAATCAGACAATTTAGGAGGGCAACAAAATTTTTCAAGGAAGGCAGATTACCGAAAACACTACTTAAAAGCGCTATTTTTCAAAATTCAAGGAGGCAGCTGCCCCCTGGCCTTACCTGGGTCCGCCCCTAAATGGAGGTGGTGGGACAAAGGTGAAGGAGGGTGGAGGGTGGTGAAGGCAAGAAGGTGAAAATGGAGAAGTAAAATTAAAATAGAGATCTTTTTTGACAAAAGGGAGAAGAGATAGACAAGTGAATGGAAAATATATTTTAACAATTGTAAATGAATGTATTTAGATTCACTTTTCGAACTCCTTAAATGCCCGGGGATAGATAATTAATATGTTTAACAATTGTCAATAAATGTATTCAAATTAAGTTTTTTACTCTTTAAAAGTTTAAATGCCCACCACCTACGCAATTGAGTATAATGCATCTTTATTATTATTATTATTATTATTATTATTATTATTATTATTATTATTATTATGATAATAATAATTGAGTATCATGCATTCGAATGCACATTTGACTTTTGTGTCAATGCGTAAATTTTATTTGGAAGAGTTGAAAAATAATTAGGGATTATTTTCACTAAGGTATCAATGACTACACATGATATTTCTTTTATCTCTATAAGTAGTATTAATTTGGTTTGAGTTTATCAAACTTTTTGATGTTTGTTCACATTCTTTTCGCACAAATTATTTTTTTTTGCGAGGTAGAAATTGACAAACGTCTATTAGAGACCGTCAACTTCTTTACAAAATCATAATGTATTTGATAATTGAAGCAAAACCCAAAAAAAAGGCCGCATCACTTCGGAATATTGGTATTCAATAATTAACTAGAAGAAGTAATATTAAATAAAATATAATTGCCCTCATGCACTATATGTCTATATGAGAAGTGAAATAGTAAATAAAAAAATGTCAAAATCAGGGAATTTTTGTTATTTAACTTTTACTCCATAGATGGAGATATCTTAATTTCATTTCAATTAAAACAATTTAATCCGAGCGCGTTAAGATATTTAATCACTATTATTTTATTTGAAAATATCGTATAATTTTTATACAAATATCTTTAAAAAGAAAAAGGAAAAATGCAAACGCACGGATGAAATTTAATTTCACTTTTTACAGAAGAATAGGGTCGGCAATAAATTTCACAGAGACGTATGGTATTTGATGGATTCATATTCTGTGTATTATTTTACGAGATAAAGTAACGGCCTCGTAAAGTAATAACCATCATATAAAATCTGACGGTTCAGATTTACATACAATTACTCTATATAGATGCTATCGATTGATGGGCGTAGCATGAATGCAAGATGCCATGAATCCATGAATCATTGCGGCGGTGACGAATTGTCGTTTAAGTTCTTCGGGTAACTTTTTAAATTTTTATGGCATGGTGGTCCATTTTAATATGACATGGTGGTCCATTTTAATAACAATAATCCATATATCCATGCCAGAAGAGACGAGACAACGGAGCAATTAAATGCGAAACAGAATCACGGATGTTACATGTAACAGTAATTGTAAACATCTTGCATACAAATCCGGTGCATTAAACAACACACAACTTTCTAATACAAGCGATGACAAAGAAAAACATTAATTTATGACTTATGAGAAACTACCGTTATTTATTTTGATATATCATATAATTAAGAAGAAAGGATGAGCTACCATCAGTTTCCCAACGATGGGCATCTCCCACACAAAGCAACCCAGTGAAATCTCCCAATAAAACCCAATTGAAATCCGACGGCGGATGATCCTTACTCCAATTCGAAGGCCGACACCGGGAAGGTTCTCGAGATCCCGGTCGGGGTGTTGAAGGTGAGCTTCTTCTCCTCGGGATCCTCTATGGCCATCGAGTTGAGGGTGATCCAGATCAGGAGCTCCTTGGCCTTGACACCTGTCAGGCGCTTCATCTTCTTGTCTTCGACAAAGGCAGTGACTTCCTTCGCATACCAGACATTCCTGCTAATTTTCTTGAAATTGTGAGTGGTTTCATTCTTTTGCTTGAGCCACACGAAGCCGGTCGACCGGTTGTAGCCGCACTCCTCCAGGTCATTCAACGGGAGGAGGCCACGCGGGAGGTGGAGCTCATCGAGGAGTTCGATCGACTTCTTCATGCACAGGTCGTGCCCGGTGTACACCTCGGCGCCTTCTCTGTGGTTCTCAATCATTTTTTGTGCCATGGCTGCTCAGTTTAATTTAGTGGAACTTGGTTTTGCTGGGGTTTCTTTTGAGGGGAGGACTAGATTTGAGTGGATTTTATCGGAGAGAACGGGATGGCCTGAATTTATAGGGACAGATGGTGAAAGGTTACTGAGAGAAGCGATTATTAAATTAAATAAATAATTTAGCACCGGCAACACTATCAAGCAGTAGCAGTCGCTGTTAAAGCCGGTATAATACAACTTTCCTCTCTAATATACAAGTGCCTGAATTACCTCCAAGAAGAGAAGAGGTCAAGAAGAGGGCGTTTATTTATGGGTGATATGCATGGAGAACAAATTATTTTGATACTTAAATTTGGTAAATATATAAACAATTAGTAATTTTAAAATAATTCATACAAATAAGAAAAGTATATATTTTTTTATACATTATCCATATCAGGCAAATAAAAATGAAGAAACTTAATTAAGCTTTTATTTTCGTAATAAAAGTAAAACAGGACATAACTAATATTAGCAGACTGTGCCATTGCTAATTCAGTATTTCCGAAATAAAAAATATATATATATATGTACAGGCATTGAGAATAATAAGCCATTATCAACAATATCTTTCAAATATTTTTCACAAATA
This sequence comes from Schoenoplectus triqueter, assembly GCA_964058805.1. Lineage (NCBI taxonomy): Eukaryota > Viridiplantae > Streptophyta > Magnoliopsida > Poales > Cyperaceae > Schoenoplectus > Schoenoplectus triqueter. The sequence goes on from CAXKVV010002087.1 coordinate 7,947, forward strand.
AAAATATCCTCTATATTATCGAATCCGTTATATATAAATTAAATTGGACCGTCTATATTCTATAATAATGAATGCGCTATAAATATTTTTATGACAGCAGATGCTGTGTGGTAATCGTGAAAAACAGAATATTAGGAGAACCTTGTTGAAAAATATAAAATCAGAACGGGTCGTCAATAATTTTATTTTATCGTGCCAAAGACTCAAAAATAGTATCTTGGAAGTGTTAGTGGCTTGGTGCAAAACCGTGAATGTTTATATGAAATGCTTGTTTTATTTTTATTCAAGAGATGCATTATTAAGATTAATAACAAATCAAACCTTAGAAAAGAATGAAATGCCAGACTAAGTCAATTAGGCTATATTTACGCCTAGACTCTTTCAGAATTCTGGTCACTAACGTTTCTTTTTCCTGAAAGGGCTTTGATTACTTCATTAGAACACAAGTTAAATAAAACATTAGAAATTTCGTACTTTAATTAATGTGAATTATAAGCTGTTAGGCACTAACGTTGTTTTCTCAATATATTCCAGTGAGGCAGTCCACGACAACTTATCCGTAGTATTTAAAGCTGAAAACAACTAACTAATCTTCAAGCTTGAATACAATTAATAAATCCTTGTTTTACGACTTTTGTTTCGTGGTAATTAAATTGTTTAATTTGTTACTTTCTTTCTAAGAACAACGGGATGTTGACTAATTTTCTTAATGGGAGGGATCACTTGACAATGGCTATATTTTGACAATCATGACAATGAAAATTCAAATAAATTTTAAAATTTAAAAAATAGAAAAAATTATAGATGTATTATTGAGCTTGTAAATAGTTAGTGTTTTCAATTTCATACAATTTTATTATTATTTAGTGATTCATCGAAGACCATTAAATTGAAATTTTTGCAAAATATATTAATCGTCTTTGATGAACAATTAAATGATAATAAAATTACATAAAATTTGCTTCATTAAACAATAATAGAATTACATAAAATTTTAAATACTATCAATCTATGAGTTCAAAAAAATCTATATTATTTTTTTCTAATTTATTTGAATTTCGATTGTGAATTATCACTATCAAGTGATCCCTCCTCTTTTTTTTTTTAATTCGACAATATGCGATTGCCCAAAACGTTTACAAAATTTAAGCACAGTATCATTTATTTCAAAATGTAACCATGTATATTTTCACGATAGTAGCTATTTTCTAAGAAAAAGATGAAACAGATTACATTTTGTGGCCCCTGAAACATTCAACTTCGTTTAATTATATAGGTCCTTGGTGCTTTTTTCCTCCGTTCAATCGAATCTTGAAGCATTGTAGAAGCGCAGAACCACCCAGGTGCTTGAGCATGTGTCACACCAGTGAATAAGAACAGTAATATTTTGTGCCGTATTCTGTAATATGATATAACATGACAAAAATAACATAGGAAGATACATCACTGTTATATATATTTAGGGGCATTTACATCCGCTGCATACTAGTTATGGTAGGACTCTGTCATTGGGTCTATAGCAGGTGAGACTCACAAAATAAAAAATAAAACTCCACGTCCTATCATCTAAATCTGGGCCGTTAAAATTAAATCGAGCTATTTTTCTTGTCTCATGGCAGGACCCTGTCATAGCAACTATGGCAACAGATTTGGATTCCATTTAGGGGTGTTAATTATTGACTTGAACCCAATCCGAACCCGACCTGATCTGACCTGACATGATCCGAAGATAAATGAGTCGGATATGGATTTGATTTTTTTATCCGAATCAGGTCGGATCGGGTTCGGATTCGGGTCAACCCGACCTGACCCGATTAATTATATTTTTTAAAGTAATTTTATATTTTAGTACACTAATTAACATTAATTATAAATTTATTAATATTTAATTACTTAAAATTATATTAAAAATAATTAATAAATATTTAATTATTTATACGGGTCGGGTTGGGTCGGGTATGGATCAAAAATTTTTTACCCGAATTTAATCGGATCGGGTAAAAATATAACCCGACCCGAACCCGATCCAACCTGACCCATTCAAATCCCTAATACATCATATATATCATGATAGGATATATGTATAATACATTATATGTTATCGTATCTAGTTATATTTTTTTAATTTTACCTTTTCAATTAAAAATATTTCGATTTATAAAAAATAATATATTTTTTACAGTAAAGTAAATAAAAATGTTAGAAACTTTTATGAAAAATAATATATTATATATTTATGTGTAGGATAAGAAATATTTGGAAAAAATAAAAATGTGGTTTCAAGTGATCATGTGATGTGATGTGACAACTCAATATTAGTTACAAGAAGAAACATTACATGAAAGGACACGATACATAACAATGAGATGGGCACACACTATGTAAACATGTTGTGATGTATCCATGACGTGACTTGATATTCCGTGACATAATTAATCATTATGTGTTATTTTTAGAACTCTATCATACTAATAATACCATTGATATATAAAGAAAGAGAGGGTTCTAATATCATAAGTTTTGTGTGCTGCAATTAATTTATTTTTTAATTTATATTTTAAAATTAAAAACTTAATTTTAAATTCAAATCATTGATCTTATTAATTTTTATTGTAGATATATACTTTTAAAATTTATGATTTTTGGAGTTCATTTGATGCTAGATCAAATGAGAACAAATGAATGAATCTAGTTAATTATGATTGATTATTTTGTATACATTCATTCTGTTCTCATTTGATTTAGTATCAAATGAACTTTAAAAATCATAAAATTGTAGGAGCATACATATACCATAAACATTAATATGATCAAATATTTGGATTTAAAATTTGAATTTTAAAATTTAAAATATGAATTAAAAAATGAGTTGGTGGCGTCTTGTGGTATACAAAACTTATGACATTGAAACTCTCCTCAAAGAAAAATTGGACTGAACATATTAATACATGGGTGAGGATCACTTGACAACTATCTATTTTGACAACCTTAACAATCAACTTTATATAAATTCATAAAAAAATAATCTAAACAAAAAATTACAAACACATTGTTAAACTTTTGGATTGTTCATGATTCAAATTTGGTGCAATTTGAGCATCATTTTTTATTCCATCAAAGTTCATTAAATTTAAATCATTATAATTATTATATAATTTTGATGATTTTTGATGAAATATCAAATGACACTCAAATTATAATAAATTTGAATCATAATTAATCTATAAGTTTAAAAATATATTTGTAATATTTTTCCATTCATTAGATTTTCTATAAATTTATATAAAGATGGTTGTCAAAATGGTCAAAATAGATAGTGTCAAAGGATTCCACCATTAATACTTATGGAACCTTATGATTTAAAATTGGTGCATTTGAATCAAATTTAACAGTTCAACTACTGAGACTTAACTATTTATATAAAATTTAATAGTTGATTATACTTAAGAAATAGAAAGGAAGAAGTAGTTACATCTTCTTTTTAATATAAAGAAATATCCCGTAATTATCGAGCTAGAATTATTCAGATTCAACCATTTGTTTAACAGTTGATTTCCGTCAAACAGCTGGATACCAATTCGCTAATGGCGTAGACTGAGAGAATAAATAAATAAGAAGAAGAAGGTAGGAGTGCAAGAGAAAGTTAATTCTTTCATATGCTTTATTTATTTATTTTTTTAAATGATGCAGTACAATCTTTAGTTACGAAGATAGTAATTTTTTTTGTAGTAATTGATTCTCAACACGGGGAGACTTCACTTAAGTTACTTCATTGATACTGATAATATTTTATTACTTTTATTTATTATATTGGTTAGAAATGTTACTCAAATTTCATGTCGAAAATATAGTTCTCAAATAAATAATTAGAAATATAAATTTTTAGATATATGTAATAAAGTTTCATATAAAAATTTAAATATAATTTTTAAATACAAAATATATAGTTAATAATAATAATTATTATTATAAATAATATAATTAAACATATGATCTTTAAAAAGTTTGATCATTTTAAAAATTATATTTCACCTTAAGTACATTATATAGACATATACATTACTTTAATCGAGGAGATGGAAAACTATAAATGAACTATTGGATTGAAGTAGATGAAAATATATATTTAAACAAAATCGATGATAAATAATTTTTGGTGATGTTGTAGCATGTAGGAGAGGCTAGAAGATTTAACTATCTTTATTGTAATAATTTAATTTTAAAATTTGCAATCATAACAATGAAAACAACCCATTTTATTCTATATATATATATCACATTATGTCGATGCTGCAGGGGGCAAAAATAAATAAAGAAACGTATAGTTGTAACAGAAACTGTGATAAGTACCATTAGAGAAATTACAGCTCTATCTTCTTTTTTCTGACCCAAAATTGTCTGGAACATTTTACATTAATAAACGGTTGTACGACTTTGTTTTTTATTTTTTATTTTGTAATCTTATATATAATAAATAAAGAGAGTTAATACTTCAAAATATCTAATCATATCACATTATGTGTGTTGAAAAAGGGATATTTTCAACACAATATCTCTGCTTTGTGTGCAACTATGGTACTCTGACAGTTTGAATGAAGGATACTAGAACTAGAAGTTAGATTCGCAGCAAAAGAAAGGAACAAAAATGGAAGGAGAACACAGCATCTGTTTACAGAGTCTAATTCCATCCGTGTTTTTGGCTATAAAATTTGGCCGGTTGGCATCTTATACCTCACTGCAATTAATGTCAAGCCACCGGTTTGACACGTAAAATGTCTCCAGACTCCCACGCCTTAACATTAATGGCGACATGAAACCGTTGGGCTGTTTGTAATACTTCTCCAGACCCAACTCCCAACCAACGAAAATATCATAGTCGGTTAAATGCTTGATTTTTTTTGTACTTCTGAATTTTATATAATATCTTTATCACACGGAGTTGTCATTTTTTTTTTGTAAACTAATGAAAAATTAGTGCAGTGACTCTCTAAATATGATTTTATAGATATTATCCATTGCTTTTATTTTACATGTTACGGATCATATATTTCTCTTCGTCATATGATATAATACAATGATTGTTCAAAGGGAAAAATAATATTTGTCCGGATTCACATTAAATTGTTTGATAATTATGATAATCATATAAAAGTGTTTGTAATTCTAAAATGAACTAAATGAAAGTTAATCTATTCGCATAATATACATGAAAATAGTAAAATTTGATGTAAGTTTTATCATTCGCCAAATAGCACAAAAATTATAAGGATCCATAATTAACAACATACCTATGATTTTCATTATTTTTTTATTATTTCTAACATGATTTGACAAAAAAACTGCAAAAAACTGTAAATAAGAGACTCGATTAATTAATTAACTTTAAGATTCTAAGTCAAATAAAATATAATTTATTATATTCATAATTTAGAAATTGAAGAGCATTTTGCATTTGTTTCATAAAGGCTAGAAGATTATATCTCGAGGATATAATAGTTGCATTCACATTGAATTTCCCCCTTTCTCTAAAGACTAGACATATGAAATTTTCATGTACTATATTATATATAGAGAGAGAATAAAGCAAGCGTACTCCTAAAAGCACAGAGTTTTTCCGTAATTTTAACTCAAAAAATATATCAAATGGTCTTCAAATTTTAATTTATCACTCTCATTAAATTTTTTATATTGAAATCTTTTCGAGTACAAAAATTTGGGGTGTTTCGAGTTTCTTAAGTCGCTCTTTCTAATTTTTGAAAATAATGTACAAACATTGAATATTTTATTTTTATTTTTTGAGTTGATTTTCAAAAATTGAAAAAAGTGACTTAAAAAATTTGAAACATCCCAAATTTTTGTACGCCATAAAATTTCAATATAAAGAATTTAATGAGAATGATAAATCAAAATTTGGAGATCATTTGATATATTTTTTTAGTTAGGAGCACGAAGCAGGAGTATGCTAGCTTTATTTTTATATATATAGAGAGAGAGAAAAAAAAACTAACGTACTCCTAGGAGCACAAAGCCCCTCCGTGATCTTAGCTCAAAAAAATATCAAATGATCTCTAAATTTTGATTTATCACTCTCATTAAATTCTTCACATTGAAATCTTGTGGGGTACACAAATTTGGAGTGTTTCAAATTTTTTAAGTTTTTTTTTTATTTTTTGAAAATAATGTATAAATATTAAATATTTTATTATTATTTTTAGAGTTGATTTTCAAAAATTTTAAAAATTTGTCTTAAAAAACTTGAAATACCTCAAATTTTTGTACTCCATAAGATTTTAATATGAAAATTTTAATGAGAGTGATAAATCAAAATTTGGAGATCACTTGATATTTTTTGAGTTAGGATCATAGAGCAATTTCGTGCTCCTAGGAGTACGCTAGCTTTATTCTCTCTCTCTATGTATATAGAAAAAGAGTAAAGATACTGTGAGCTTAAGCTCACAGATGCTTTTAGTGAGTTAACTCAAAAAATACATCAAATCATTTTCAAATTTTAATTTATTGTTCTCATTAAATTCTTTAAATGAAAATTTGTGGAATGTAAAAATTTGGAGTGTTTTGAGTTTTTCAAATCACCATTTTTTAATTTTTTAAAATGATGTTCAAGTATTGAATATATTATTATTAATTTTAGAGCTAATTTTTAAAAATTAAAAATCATGACTTAAAAAGCTCAAAACACTGCAAATTTTTGTATCTCATGAGATTTTCATATAAAAAATTTAATGAGTATGATAAATTAAAATTTGGAGGCGATTTGATATACTTTTTGAGTTAAGGTCACAGAAGGCCTCTATGAGTTTAAGTACAAGAGTGTTGCGTGTTTTGCACTCTATTATTAATTTTAAGTCAGAAACGATTGATCCAAACTGTTCAATCTAATCTCCATATTAAAATTTATTAGTAAATAAAATTTTATATTTTTCGAAATTCATTTGCTATTTTTTGGATAGGGAAAAATCGTTATTTTTTGTTGAATCAGAATTCTCAGATCAAGTCATTTTCTCCTCATCAGAAAAAAATAGCAAAAAATTGTAAAAAATATAAAATTTAGTTTACTAAATATTTTGATATGAAGATTAGATTGAACGTTTCAGATTGATTATTTCTGACTTGAAATTAAAAATTAAGCGCAAAGCACACAACACCTCTATGATTTGCAAAGCACTATAGTTGGACTATATATATATATATATATAAAGAGAGATAGAGAGAGAGAATTTGGCTATGGTGCTACGCGTAACACGGATGACTTGTGTACGACGGACCGTTTCTCCGTCTTCAAAGTTTAAATAGTCGATCTGACCATTCATAATATTTTTCATATGAAGATCTAGTTGGAGACTAAATTTTATATTTTTTAAAATGTTTTACTATTTTTTAAAATAGCTAAAAATAACTCATTTTGAATGGCTCATGATAATTAAATCAAGTGATTTTCTAGTCATCTTAAAAAATAGTAAAAAAATATAAAATTTGGTCTCCAACTAGATTTTCATATGAAAATTATTTTGACCGGTCGGATCGACCATTTAAACTTTAAAAAAGAAGAAACGGTCCGTAGAACACGGGTCATTCGTGCTACGCGTAGCACCGTAGCCAAAATCCCTCTCTTTATATATATATAGAGAGAGAGTAAAGATACCGTGAGCTTAACTCAAAAAGTATATCAAATCGTGTCAAAATTTTAATTTATCATACTCATTAAATTCTTTATATGAAAATCTTGTGGGATGCAAAAATTTGAAGTGTTTTGAGTTTTTTAAGTCATGATTTTTAATTTTTAAAAATCAGCTCTAAAAAAATATATTCAATACTTGAACATCATTTTAAAAAAATAAAAACGGTGACTTAAAAAACTCAAAACACTCTAAATTTTTATATCCCATAAGATTTTTATATAAAAAATTTAATGAGAATGATAAATTAAAATTTAAAGATAATTTGATATACTTTTTGAGTTAAGTTCACGGAAGATCTCCGTAAACTTAAGATCATGGTATCTTTAATATATATATATATATATATATACATATATAAATAGTTAATGGAGATCTGGAGCTTTGAAAGAATGGAGATGTAGGATCTTGGTATCTGTCATTTTCCTCGGGAGTTGCGGGGCCGGCGATCGTCCAGTCAGACTCAAATTAATGCGTTGGATGGGTAGTGTGGAGTTGACGAGGCAGAAGGGCCGGAGGCCGGAGCAGCCATTACTTTCCTCTGCGTCTTTGGGTGCGTATTTTATAGAGATTTTTTCGTTGAGATATCATCTCAGTAGAATAATTTAGACGGTTTCAATTAATTTTTATATAAATATTTATTATTATTATTAAATTAAAATCATTAATAATTAATTTAACGGTTCAAAAATTAAGAACCGCGTCTGCGAAATTTTTTCATCTCCGATGATATTGTTCACTGCATCTTTGCCTGCGGTCTACAACCCTTGACCTTGTTGGTTAATGATCAATATACAACAACACTACTTTTTACTACATTTTATACTTTTTTTTTTGGAAGAATAGGGCCATAGTGCTATCCATGCCATCACGGATATTGGGTTACTCGATGGCATGAATTATTATTATTTTTTAATTCTCGATCTGCATGAACTACAAATTAAATTTTATATTATTTTAAAAATATTTTTTAAGTAATTAAAATCATTTGATTTAATTACTATGAATTATTAAAATAAATGAGTTTTCTAACTATAAAAAATAGTACACAAATTTATAAATATAAAATTTATTCTACAACTAGATTTATACAAAATAATTTTGAACAGTTTAGAGAATGTTTAAACTTTAAAAACTAAAAAAATCGATCCATAATACTGAGATATAGATGGATGATTCCATAGCTATTATTCTACTATATAAGTTTTTAGACAACTACAGTCCAAACTAAAATGAGAAATTAAAGTGAAAAGTTTATCGTAGTTTTTTTTAGAGAAAAATGAAAGTTTAGCTCATAAATTTTATTTTATACTTATGATAATTTGAACTCAATTTTTTTTAGATATCATTAAGTTATTAGTTAGATGGAAAAAAAAAACATCCCTTTTAACAAAAGTATATATGGACCCACAAGTCGATGTTGGTGTGATTGTAACTAAGGGATTTGATTAAGAACAAAAGTGGATTTGATTAAGAAATGCTGGCGCGCCCATCGCGCCCAACAAAAATAATTCAATTTCTTCATCCAACTTTTGATATACTATAGCTCGAGCCTTACAATATAATCCTCAAATAAATAACTAATAATATAAAGTTTTAAATATATTTAATAAAATTTCACATTAAAAAAAATTTAGACATAATATTTTTAAATGCTAAATAATAATGATAATTCATAAAAAAGTTGAATCATTTTAAGAGTTAAGTTTCACATTTAATATATTACACACATTATTTTAAATAAGAAGAGACAAACTATTTTATACGAACTTTTAAATTTAATATAATAAAAAGAATTAAACAAAAACAATGCTGTAGAAAAACGATAATGTGGCATATTTAAAAAAACTTAGAAACTTAATTCTCATGTGTTATAAGTTCGACTAACTATTAACATCTACTATAATGCAATTTTAAATTACGTTGACTTGAGCTTTATATTTATAATTGTTATAGGGCCATTTATACTTGGCAATTATATACAACAATTGCATAAAGGTCTTTTTTTTTTAATTATTCCCCAGCATGTTCGACTACGTACCTGTACTAAATACTAGTACTAGAGTTGTTATTCGGGTTTTACTCCGATAATATAGTCCTCAAATAAATAATTGAATATAAATTTTTTAATATATCTCATAAAATTTCACATTAAAGAAAATTTAGACATAATATTTTTAAATACTAAATAATAATGATAATAATAATAAACATAACTAAATACATAATAATCTATAAATATCATATAAAAAATAAATCATTTTAAAAGTTATATTTCATCTTAAATATGTTACACACATTACTTTAAACTAGAGTTATAACTCAGGTTTCGCCCCGACAATATAGTCTTCAAATAAATTATTAATAATATAAAATTTTAAATACATTTAATAAAACTTCACATTAAGAAAATTTAGACAATATTTTTTAACGCTAAGTAATAATGATAATAATAATAAATAATATAATTAAATATATAATAATTTATAAATAATTATATAAAAAGTTGGATCATTACAAGAATTAAGTTTAACTTAAGTATATTACACACATTATTTTAAATGAGGAGAGATAAACTATTTTATATGAATCATTGGATTCAAGAAGATGAAAATATTAAAACAAAATCAATGATAGAAAAAAGTAATGATGTGGCATACTTGAAAAGCTTAAAAAAATTAACTTTCTTTATGTATTACAAGTGTCATGGAGCCATCAACCAATACAAATAATTGTTCATAACAACAAATATCAATCATTATAGTAACTGGTAATTAATACATGAATAAGCTCTCTGTTTCTGTCAATAAAACGGTGAGGGATCATGAGATTATCAAAACTCATATTATCAATAAAATTACTACAAATTTTGTTTGGTATTCCATAATGAAAACGCGGGTATTTTTTTTTTACAATCTAATTAAATAGAGATGAGTGCTACCGAGATGTTATTCTAGCAGAATGCCGACAAAGCACCACGATTAATTCGATGTCTTCGCATTTTATTTTATTTTTATTACAAATCTAGCAAAAAAACAAATAGATTTGATTATTTTATTAAACGACTTTTAGTGCTTCATTTGAGAGGTTGGATGCAAGTAAATTCAAACATGGTAGTGCAGATATGGTAATATATAAGAAAAAAATGAGTTAAGATGTAATTCATTATGCAAAAAATAAACAAAAATAAATAAATAGGAAAGCAAATGTATGTTACTTAAGATTCATTTTGAAGCACGGGAATCCAAAAATGGACACTTAATCATTTCCTGTAATATTTTGTGCTTACATCTATTACCGTTTTCGCATTTGCCATAATTCGGGTTTTGTTCCGACAATATAGTTCTCAAATAAATAATTAATAATATAAAATTTTAAATATATCTAATAAAAATAAAAAGTTTATGTTAAAGAAAATTTAGACATAATATTTTTAAATGCTAAGTAATAATGATAATAATAATAATAATAATTATTATTATTATAATAAATAATATAATTAAATACATAATAATCTATAAATGGTCATATAAAAAAATAGATCATTTTAAGAGTTAAATTTCACCTTAAGTACATTACACATATTATTTTAAATGAGAAGAGATAAACTATTTTACATAAACTCTTGAATTCAAAAATATGAAAAGATTTAAATAAAATCAGTGGTGGCGAAAATTAATGACGTGACATGCTTGAAAATTTTGAAACCTTAATCCTCTTTATGTATTAAGAAATATTATGAATGAGGAGATAAAAATAATAATGATGTGATATGTTTGAAAAGTTTTAAATTTTTTTTATGTATTATGATATTTTACTTCCCATTCAAAATAATTGATATTTATTATATCTCCTTTTTCTATTTAGCTCACTTTTCTTAACTTTAACTCATTGTTATTATTTAGTTAACCTTAAATAACCATTATATGACTGTTTAAAATGAACATGACCGTCGTATTGTATGATCTAGATTCTTGACAAAAGAGTAAAGAAACAAACAGGTGTGTATGTGTGCGTGTTCTCTGTTATGTGGCATGTAGTCCGCACACCTTTGAACTATAGGTAGGGGTGTAAATATATCATCCATAATTGAATATTAATTATTTATATTCGTATCTGTAAAAAATGATATAGATATAAATATAAATTTGATTTTAGACTTATCTGTATATGAAATAAAACATATATTATAAAAATATAAAGTAATATTATTTATTAAAAATTTTATTTGTATTATAAATATTAATAAATATATGCATTGCAAATACTTACTGTCAATATAAGTACTTATTTTTATTATATATGCATAGATATTAATAATAATATAAATTTTTATTTCATATTTATCACAAAACCCGTATCCGTTGCATATCCGCTTCGTATTCATATTCATTTAAAGCAGATTCGATTTTGAATTTTGACATCCGTTTAACATTTGTAACCGTATCTGTATTCGTCAAATAAAAAATAGATACAAATATGATTTCAACATTATCCAATTTGTTCTGATTACCGCCCTAGGGAAAGTTTTTGAGATTAAATTTGCACGGATCTTGATGCAAATTACATGGACCATACGCTATGCTGCACCGTACAATTGCACAGATGATGCAAATTAGTTGCGGATAATGTTCCATGTTATCTTTCACCTTGACGTCTGATTAGGAGAAGACATAAGTAATTGATAAAATATTTGGGCCAAACCAAACACATTGAACATGTATATCCTAACTGGGTTCCCTATCCGGGTCCATTTGGGTTGAAATAAACCCGATCCGTTTCATCCCTAGTCCAGCATGCTGCATGCTCTAGCCTTGCGCGTTACTTTAGAGAAGCCCATTTAGATCAACACCAACCCAAAATGCCTCGGAAAAGATTTCTCAGAATTTCTTCAATCAAACAGCCGTCGATTGAAACTCGACCATTTCCTAGCTTTTTCAGTCATAAATCAAACCGAGACTGTAAAATCAGAGGAGAAGGAAGTTGATTCGACCAGTCATGGCGTTGTCGCCAGCACTCAGGGAGTTACAGAGAGATCTCGAAAACGAAGCTAACGCTCTTAGTAAGATCCAAAAAGGTAGCCGCTTTTCTTCCCTGTTCTTCACTTTAGCAATCCCCCTTTTCTTTTCTTTTCTGAGGGAGACCTAAACCCTAGCTTACCATTACCTGCTACTGCACGGGCGTACCTGTTGTTATGGTACCATAATCTTCCTATACTTGATCTAGAGCTGCAATTATTTTCTGATTCGTACCAGTCCCAGTATCCAAATTAAACCAGACCAGGTGGGAGTGAAAGCTTCGCTGGTATGAAAGTGGTACCAGTTAAATTAATTACGATCCTTGCTCTCAGTCTGGCCTTTTTGTCTATAATACAAATTATTGTTCATGGCTAAACTAGTATTTAAAGTATCTGTCTCTGTGGAAGGGGACTAATGTCAATGATTTTGTTATAATGTGTTTTCAGATATATCTAAGAATCACCAGGTGAGGAAACAGTATACAATCCAGCTGGGTGAGAATGAGCTTGTACTGAAGGTATGATTGATTACCTATTTCCTTTACTGCTCTATTAACATCTTACTTTCTATTTTGCATAATTTCCCTTGTACTGGCAAGACAGACAATTGTGAGTAGCTAAGTACTGTAACTGTCATGTCTGTTAAGAGAATGCAGTTAGTGGAACTCACTACACTAAATGAGAAAAAGTCATTGACATTTTTATTCTATGTCTAACAATAAATGATTGTGGGCATGCAATGGCATTGTAAGTTCCTCATATTATATCTTCTGCTTGTGTTTTAAAACTGAAAGCAATACGTCTTTTGACCAAGTATTGAGAGTTTGAGTTATACATACAGCATTCATCCTTATTGAAGTAGCCTGTAAGCTGATTTGGGTACTGTCTGGAGTTACTGTATTTGATCGTGTTGGTATACAATATGTACATATCGAAAGATGCTTCTAATAAGCAATTGTACATCAACGTTGAGTATACAGTCATGTCTATATATTCCAGTTGTGTTGCACATGCCCAACTCGCTTACAGAAAATATAATCAATATCACAGAGTTGTGGAGTATAAACAAATAAAGTAACTCCATCTATTGTTAGTTGGAACACTTTATTGCTTATTTGAATTTTGTTGAAGATGTTTTTACATTGTGGTATATCCTAACTTTTTATTTACAATGTTTGTCAAACTAGACTGTTGTGCATGATAAGTATTTTTAACAATTTCAAAATTTAGTGTTGTCTTAGATTTTGATATCTAAAGCACAATAAGTTTCTTATTTCAACTACAAATTGGACCATTAGCACCTACCAATTGGTGTTAATTTTAGTTCCACTATCAGCTTCAGTCCTATTGATCATGCTGTAGTCTATGATCTTTGTTAGTTAAATTTTTTAATGTGGTTATTCTTCACCAGGCATAATTCATGGGTTAGATAGCCAATCCCCTAATTAACTCACTAACAATAAATAAATGAATCATGCATGAAAGGAAAAATATCGAGTTTGTTTTGCACTTATATTGACGTGCTGGTTCATAATATAAAAAATACAACCTTTATATAACCCATTATAAACAGAAACAATAAAATTATCATTATTTAAGGAACTGAACTTAAAATCTGGCAGTGCTGATCCCTCATGTCGACTTTACCTGATAGGTAAGAGCTCTGGTCCATATCAATATTTGTTGGCCTATTAGTGGTTAAGTTAGACTGACTTGACTTAGCCCACTGCTAACTCCTATAAAACTTGAATTCAAACTGAAATTCATGATTCAACTTGCACAAAGGTCTTGCCTTTACTGTACTTGGTCCTCATGGTTGATATCTTGCATTAAAATTTTTAGGAACTGGATTTGTTGAAGGAGGATGCCAATGTTTACAAGTTAATTGGGCCAGTGCTTGTCAAGCAGGATTTAGCAGAGGCAAAAGCAAATGTTAAGAAGAGAATGGAGTACATCTCTGCTGAGCTGTATGTTATTTGTATCTGTTTATTTATTTATTTTGTTTGATTTGGAAAAAAAAGTTTTAACAATTATTACAAGGGGCTCAATGAAATTTTGCATTTATTAAGTAATACTATTGTGATATGAGTTGTAAACTACTGTTTTGAACAGAAAGCGACTTGACGGGACCTTGAGAGACTTTGAGAACAAACAGAACAGCAAGAAGGAATCTGTATGCTTGCTTCCATTCTCTATCATTTCTTTTCTTTTGATAGCATAAAATTTTATGAAGATTTAGAGAGATGATTTGAGATGACTGGATAATTTGGTCAAATCCACTTTTAAATGTCTGAAGCGCACTAAGGCTTGAGCTGACATTCATTGTGACTTTTTTGTAGATAATGAAATTGCAACAGAAGATACAAAGTGCACAAGCAGGAAAGGCCAAAGCCTAGTTCCATTATTTGAACCATGCCTTTTGACCATCTTTTGAAACTAAATTACAATGTTAAATTGGTACTTCTAGATGTATTAAGGATAGAAATTTTTTGTCAGTGTGTTATTTCCATGTTCCCTATATTTTGTTTTTATGTTCTTCCTTTCTTGAAGATCACTTCTAAATGGTTGTACCTTATTCATGGTTTCGATTGTCAACCTTATGTGATTGTCGCCCTTTGCTTGTGAGGTTTACTCCTTTTCACTAGTTTTAATTGGGGAAATGTGTTTGGTGCATTGTTGATGAAACCATAGCTCAGCTAGTACTCTCTGCTTTAGGATGGGAATGAATCATATACCCTTATTAATTATTTGATTCTTTCTGATGGCTTCATCTAACATGTGAGGACACATTTTTTTTTCTTATTTATTATGGGAATTCATCGACAAGTGACAATTAATTATTTTAAGAATCTTAACAATTTGTAAAAGTAACTTGTGTATTTGAAATCTGATAAAGTTCATATACATGAAAAATAATGAAAGTTTATGCAAGTTCTGTTTTTATCTATTGATATGAAATTTGCAATAACTTATATTTAATGAAAATAATGTTATTATATTTTTTATATTTAAAATTGTGTTACATGTTTTGTGAAAGACTTATCAAGATTTTTAAAATAATTAATCGTTAATGATCCCCCGCCTTATTTAATATAGCATATCATATCTACTTGCTTTTGGGTTTGTTTTTAGCTTTTGGCGATTCATCTTTTTTTTTTTTGTGTGCATTCATTACGAAACTAATGATAATACTATATTATTCGCTTGCTTATTTTTTTTGACACGTGGCGGTGTTCTGGAATCTTGGAATCCCTCAGTGCAACTTCCACAACGCTTCTTATATAATTTGTTCCAAGGTCACCAAACAAACGCTCAAGCTTTGATTTAAAATCTTGCTTTTATTTTCTGAAAAACAAATCTTGCTTTTATTTTCTGAATAAAAAATCTTGTTTCTGAGTAGAACCAGCCCTATCATTGTTGCAACTGGTCATAGATCAGAAGTACCAAACTGATGCTATCCATGTGGAGAATATACTAAGAAGATATGGATGCAATTTTTAATTCAAGGCACCTAGATTTCAGACATCAATTGCTGTAGTTTTGACAAAACCAGCACAACCAATGTTGGATTCGATGCAGCTATGGATCGATCAGTTCAATCTGATTGGACGGATTAAAATAAAATCCTTAATTTAAATATATGAGTAAAAGTAAGAGTACGAAGCTTTTATGTACTTCTAAATCAAAAAGTCTATTAAATTATTTTTAATTTTTAATTTATCATATTCATTAAAATTTTCATATCTCGTGGGATATAAAGATTTGAGTGTTTCAAGTTTTTAAATCATCATTTTTAATTTTTTAAAAATAAACTCTAAAAAAAATAATAAATATTTAATATTTGTACGTCATTTTAAAAAATAAAAAATATTGATTTACAAAACTCAAAACACCTCAAATTTTTTGTATCCCAAAATATTTTCATATGAAAAATTTAATGAGCATAATAAATCAAATATGAAAATGGTTTAATATATTTTTTGGATTAGAAACATGAAAGAACTTCATACTTACAGGAATACGTAGTTCTCTGTTACATAATTTGTGGTATTTTTTTAATGATTGTAGCGCATAAAATCAACTGCTCTACAAGACTATAAGAAAGCTAAATAATGAAATGTATTTTCTCGAAACAAAGGCTAGGGTAATGATAAATGTGTCAGACACGTGTGTACATATGTGTAAACACAGACATGAATAAGTGTTCGTGTCTGAATGTGTCTATACGTGACGTTCTCACGTGTCACATGTACCGTATTGTTAAACGTGCGTGATCAACATATGAATAATTTTAACATGTCTAACAAGTTGAACATGAACATACACGTCTAACACGTGTACATGCACGTATAGCATATATAAAATACTTCAACATATCAGGCTTTTGAAATGCTCGTGTGCTTAAAAGATTGATTTGATACTGAAGTTAGAGATCAGAATCATTTTTAACATATATGAAATTTCTGAATATGACACATTAATTTTATTTTTTTGTGACCAGGACCCCTCTATTTTTATTTTCTGATTTTTCTTATGTATTTCCCCAATTTTATTTGAAATTTATTTAATTTTTACCTGCTACAAGTGTTGACACGTGCTAAACACGTATAAACATGAACATGTTTAACACGACGTGCTAGATGTGTCACGTGTCTTAGACGTGTGTGTTTAGATTTTTAAATTTTTAAATTTTTAACACGTTAAAACACGTAATTCCAAACACATGAACACGTGCTGACATGACATGTTCTATATCGAATAAGTCATGTGCTCGCACGTGACATGCACAATACATACGTTTATCAATACTCTAACAAAGACTGTGATGCAGTTAGAATTATCATTGACTAAAATCCTGTACTGCTAAGCGCTGTTGATTTGCAATCTAACTAATTTCACCATTGATTTTCATTGAGATCTGAGCTTGTAGTGATCTTAAGATGAATGAATGAACGACCGAGATTTGTCTGGCTGTTTGTATAAAAGAATTTATGGTTGAAGGTGTCTCCGGTGCTATGAAGATTTAATAAAATTGCAAGCTTTATCACTTCATTTACATTGGAGGTCGTAGGATCAAAATTTAATATATATATATATATAAGGGAGAATGTATGATTTTGATTAGGAAGTTAGTAATCAAATTATAATAGCTTATCAGGTTCAAATTCGTTAACTAATCGGATACTAAATAAAAAATAACAATTCGACATACATTCTCATCTAATAAAAAACTATCAAAATAATATTCTTTTATATATTAAAAACAACAACAAAATTAAAACTCAAGATAATAAATAATGAAATTGATGAAGAAAACTTTCATCTTTGAGACTTGATATTTTAGAATTTTTTTCATAATTTTTTCATTATCTACAATATTCAATAAAATTTTCTCAATGAAAGTAATCAAACAATTCAAGTGATAAAAAAATTAAATGCAGGAGTCAGATTAAAAAAATAATTAAAAAATATAATTTTTCAAAATTCAAATAGGTCAGCTGATCCCTGGCCTATCACTACCATAAAAAAGAGCTTTAGCAACTCCCCTTTAATAATATTTTTAAAAAAGGATATTCAGTGACATTTCTATAATTTCTATGAATGATTTAGCAACTATTTATAATATAAACTGTTAAATATGAAAAGTTAAAGTTGAGATGTCAGAAGGGAGTTTGTAATGGTTGGTTGTCAAAATCGTTACTAATGAAATTACTTTATAACGGTTCTTAAAAAAAAATCGTTGCTCAATATTAAAATTTATGATATTTTTTTCCGGAACCTTTACAAATTTGAAACTCCCAATATATAAACGGTTCCCCTTAGAATCGTTACAAAGTTTAGGGTTATCATATATATAGGCATTTTTTTCTATCTCCATTCTCTCTATCTCTCACTACGGCTGCGTTAGCTCGATCATTTTCTTACATCCAGCTCTCTTTTCGTGTTGAGTTCTATATGTGGTACAATACTATTCCATTTTATACTCCTATTTAAATTTAGTTTCATCTTATTCTTCTATAGACTTCAATGGAACTGATAAATGATAATCAACGGTTGTTATTACTTCTCTGGAGCCTTGATGTCTAGAATAAACTGCTGATTAAACTAATAAAAGATTTCTGATTTCATGCAAAATTAAGCTAATAAATAGTAATAAACTTCTCTGGAATCTTGATTTTTTTTGTTTTTTTACTAGATCGTGGGTGACTTGCTGTTTGTTCCTGTAATCCAACACTCTTCTCTTCTCCTCTATCTCTCAAGGTTATTAATCCAGCTCTCTTCTACTTTTCACTTTTGTTGTATTTAGTTTGATAGAATTAAATAGTAATATGTGATGATCATTAGTTATAATTATAGTATTTAATTAGTTTATGTTGTATAAATTGATTACATGTAATAAATTAATTAGAAAATATATACTAGATGTAATAGTCGATTCTGAAATATATATAACTTTTAATATATTTTTATTTTAATATTTCATTCCAATTCAAAAGCTATAAATAAAGTATTTTTTTTCTAGACTATTCAAAAGACTCCTAAACTTTATCTAGCAAATGCAATCCAAGAAATGAAGGTTTTGATTGTATAATACATTCCTAACAATAAGTTTTTGATACAATATGTCCATTTTTTGTTTTATAATATATTTTGTGAATATATTTATTTAGTATTTTCTTTGTGTATATATATAGAGAGAGAAAAAGAGAGTGAGAGAGAGAAATAATTAGGTTATGGTGCTTTGCAAAGTACAAGAGCGTTGTGTGCTTTGCGCTCTATTATTATTTTAAGTCAGAAATGATCGATCCAAACTGCTCAATCAAATCTCCATATCAAAATATACTAGTAACCTAAATTTTATATTTTTTGGAATTTATTTGCTATTCTTTGGATAAGGGAAAACTGTCATTTTTTGATGAACCAAAATTCTCAGATCAAGTTATTTTCTCTTCATCAGAAAAATAACAAATAAATTTTAAAAAATCTAAAATTTGGTTTAGTAATAAATTTTAATATGAAGATTAGATTGAACGATTTGGATCAATTATTTCAGACTTAAAATTAAAAATAGAGCGCAAAACACATAACGTCTCTGTACTTTACAAAGTACCATAGTCAGACTCTCTCTCTCTCTCTATATATATATAATATGATATTTAATATAAATATATGTGTTTATCTGTTATTGATATTTATTGTAACTAATGATAATTGATGATATATATTATATATGACTAGCAATATATGAGCTAGTCACAATAAACAGTACAATCAATAAAAAAAATTCACTATTCTATAACGGTTCTACTATCCAAACATTACCAAAGAATAAATAAATATGAAACAAAAAATTTACTTATAATGAAATTTTTTTTACTGTTTTTTAAGAAATGTTATTATAGTTTACAATCTGTAATGTTTCGTTCGTAGAACCGTTATCGGAATGAACGAATCTATACAATATAAATCGTTACTGTTTGTCACTCATTTCTAAGGTTCTTTTAAGGAACCATTAACAAACTTGTGTAAGGTATTTTTGTAAACGTTATAGCTTTATAACATATATTTAATATCCGTCATCTACCACAATTGTGTAACGGTTATTAATTATAATAATTAACCGTTAATAAAGCTTTTTTATGGTAGTGTGTATACTGCATCCGCCTCGGAGTACATGCCACCAAAATTTATCATATATATGTTTAAGTTCAATCTTAATGGATGATCAATATTATTTAAATAGTTCGATCAAATTCGACAAATTAGAAACGAGATGGACTATATTGTGAGCATCAGGAATAAAAAAAGCACATCCTGTCATAATGTCATAATGTTTCTCAGATGTACTTGATAGTAAGACAAACAGGAAAAATAATTGCCAGGGAAAAAACTAAGAGGGGAACACGGGTAATTTAAAAAGAAACATTATCTTTCATAATTTAGTGCGGAAGTGATAGAGGTAGCATTATCACCAGTATCATTTTTAATGGAGATGTTTGCTTGCCTCCAATTTAAATAGCCATCTGGACCTGGAATCTTATAATTATAGAGAGATCAAACTGTAGAATATGCTTCTCTTTGTACAGATATTGAAATTTTTTTGGTTCATTAAACCTGTTAAGGGTGCAATCTGATGAAGCAGAAAAATGGAACAACGTGCTTGCGTGTTTGCTTTAATCACTCGGTAAACGAGTATTTGCGTGTTTGCTTCTGAAATTGCCAAGTTTTCTAGGTTTCGTTACTAAAGACAACATAATAATCAAACAGGTCGGATTTGATTAAAATCATTTCAAATACAAAACATTTCTAAGTTTAGGATTTGATCCAAAAGCAAAATTGTGTTTTACTAGTCTTATGTGCATATAATTGTGATCATGTCAATAAACATTGATTATTTTAATTCAACAACGTGCTTTCGAGAAGAAATGAAAACGAGTAACTAGACTACTGTTATTTTTTTAAAAAAAAAATTCAACAACAACTACAAGAGAATTGGTAACACCAATTTACTAACGGTTTTTTAGTGAAAACCGTTAGTAACATTAGGCGGTGACATTTTGAAAAATAAGTTTAACTATTTTCTAACGGTTTGAAAGAAGAAAACGTTATAAAAATATGTCAGAAAGTGTAAAAAAATTATCGGACAATTTTTGCTAACGGTTTCTTATAAAAAACCGTTAAGAAAGCTTTTTGTGTCGGAAAATTTTTGCTAACGGTTTCTTATAAAAACCGTTAGGAAAGTTTTTTGCGTTGGATTTTGCTAACGATTATTTAGAAAAAACTGTTAGCAAAGATTCATGCGCAATTTTTTTTTTAATATATCACATCTCGCCAATAACATTTACTCTCACAAATTGTCCATCTCACTGTTCGTTCATCCAAATCCAATGATCCAAAAATCAAAATTTAAAAACAAAAATCCCACGGATTATCAATCCTTTTTCATCTGTTTTCATATATAAAAAAGAGAGATGAGAGAGAGAGAGACAGAGAAGAGAAACAAGAAAGAAATATGAAACAAAGAAGAGAGACAGAAAAAATAAAAACTAAAATCTGATCATCTCAATTTTAAATGGTCATAACTTTTGATAGCAAACTCTGATTGAGATGTGCTATGCGGCCACAAAAAGCTTACGACGAGATCTATAGGGTTAACGACTATTTCTGTTTCATCATTTTCGGGACAAAATAATATCGTCTTGACCCTCAAAGACACATTTGAATTTTATTTAAAGTTTTTAGTTCAGTTTTTTGTTTTTGTTTTTTTTCTTAGAAATTGTATAGGTTTTCATATTACTGAGTAATCAAGATGTATTGTTCAGTAAATATTTTTTTCATTGTATCAATAATTGTATTTCTTTTATATTAATTATTGAATGAATAATATGATGTATGTCATAATACTTATCATTTGTCATATGTTCTTATATAATTAATTGTTCTTAGTTTCTTTGTCATATGTATATAAAGTTAAATTTACAAAAATCCTTTGTTAACGGTTTATTAGCAAAAATCATTAGCA
>CAXKVV010002088.1:0-29737 GCA_964058805.1 Schoenoplectus triqueter
GTTTGATGGATCAAAGGCCCATATCAATCTGTGCTTTAATTTTCTAAATATTCGATGATCCAGATCCTTTAGATTGGCTTTAATATTCGTGTAATGCTTTGAGATTGGTGTTGAGGCCTTCTTCTTCTGTCTCTCTCTCTCGTGTTTTGAGATACGTGCTGCATAGGCGATCTTGATGCTCCGCCGACCTGATCGGAGATCCACCACTACCTATAGCGTCGCCTTGATGTGAGGAGTCGATTAACGTATTCCGATCATGGATCGATACGGTGGATTGCCGGCATTGTCTCTCCTTTCCACTGGTCTTGTACCGATCGGTACCAATTACATTTCTTTCTCAAATTGAGTTATTTTAATCTCAATTCTTTGTTCTTGTTAGTTCAATTGCATGATTCTAAGTCCTAATTATGTCCAGAGGTGATTCAACTATGGCAATTACTTATATTATGGAGTGAATCGTAATTGAACAGTAACTGAAGTTGGTACCGGTTATGAATTCAGTATCAATCATTATATTTCCAAGCAATTGTCAAGATTTCTTTAATCTTTAAGACATATAGCTCATCGCCTATGCAATATGCACTAATCCAAGCGATTAACTTGATTGATTATAGCGTTTAGATGTGCAATTGCTGTATCAGCTTGGATCGCAGCGACAGATTTCAAGAATTCGAATCAATTACTTGATTTAAAGCTGAAATATTGGCACAATTGCTTGGAAATATAAAGATTGAGAGGTCAGTGACCTTCGATCAATCGATTATTGCAATTTGAGCTAGGAGATCACTCGGTCTTCAACTAGCTTTACTGACAATCGCGATTCCATCGCCATTTGCCCGGTTCAATCGAGAAAGAAGTAAAGAAACATCAAAGAAATCATTTAAACAGCAAGGCGAAAGTGTAATGAAGTGATTTAGTCAAAGAAATCAAGAAATTCGACAGAATTAAAAGAAAATTGCAAATAATTGATAACAGTACCGGATTCTACTAAAATTGATCGAAATTGGATGCAATTACATCTCAAACTCTTGGCTTTTATCAATTACACTCACCTATCCTTCTTCTCTGTAGCTCTATCTTCTTGAATTAATCGATAATGGTGGAGAGAGATGGTTATTTGCCAAGTTCTCAACACTTGTTGAGATCAATTGGCCGACTAGCTTCTCACTTGCTCTCTAAACCTCTTGGATGATCTTACAGGAGTTATAAATGTTGTGTATATACTGCTTATTGTTGTTTATCTCCACTGGATTGAGGTTTATATAGAAATCAATTGGTTTGACCGATTTTGACTCTTCCAATTCAATTGCACTTGGTGCATTGCATCCCTCACTCAAATTGCTTCCTTGTGTGCCTTATGGTTCATTGAACCAAGTTCTCAATTGCTTGACTCATATGTAACTGCCTGGAGGTTGTTAAGCTTTTCATTTATTTACTGATTTGCCACCAAATAGTTCTCACACTTACTCAAGCCCTTCTAGCCTCTTCTGGACCCTTCTAGACACTATATCATGTCTATATAAGCTGTTCATACACTCTCTTAACTCCATTTTACATAATTGACCTTGTTCAAATCTTCTTCTCCATTATCAAGCCTATAATCAAGTTTCAAACTTTCATCTCAACCCCTTGATCATTTCTTGCATTTTAAAGTTTTATCTCATCCATTTGGAGTTAGGCAACCCTCTGTGCATCTTTTACATTGATTGAATATCCCTAGTATGGTGTTAGATCACCCTATTTCCTAGCCGAAGGGTGGATTGGTGCAACTCCCACTTCAAGCACTTATTTTTCTCTAATTCTTGTTCTAATACCATCGCCTGAGATCATAGAAGCTCTCTCAACAATCAATTACAAGTTTTAAACTTCAATTGGTAAATTTTGAATTTCAACCCGAGGTATTACTCCTTGTTATTTCTCTCTCTGTGCTTTATCAATTTAAAATCTGACTATATACACATGCTCTCCTTTGCATGCTGTAGCTGAGGCTAGAAGCAATTGATTTGAAGTTCAGCCTTTTACTCGATCTCCATTGGTGATGCCTTCAAGTTCTTCTGTTGTCGAGAGGAAGAAGAAGAGGAGAAAGAGAAGGGAGGGAGCAGGTTCTCCATTGCCTGCGCCTGGCACACGTGAGCCAAAGCATAGGAGAAGAAGGGTGCAGAGGGAGAGTCCACGGGCGCCAGGTACACGCACCATTCTCTTTCTCATTTAAATTCTAGTTAATGTTTCTGTGTGGACTTGGTTTGCCAACTATTCATGCGTCACAAGTTTATAGACCTGACAGTGGGCCCCATATGTAAGGTTACTGAGTCTAGGTTTACAGATATCTTTAGTGACTGATTAGTGCATGATTAGGGTTAATTGATATGATCTGACATGATCTGATTGGCTTATTAGTTTAATCACCTTCCCTTTATCTCTGATTATTTATTAATTGCTGCTGAGGTGGCTGAGTAGTGAGTTGTCATGTGGCACAGGATTGGGTGAGGTGGCCTCCTCTGGCTGTGCCATGTGGCATAGAGTTGGGTGAGGTGGCCTTGTGGTGTGATGCCATGTGGCACAGAGAGGGTGAGGTGGTCTTGTGGTGTGATGCCATGTGGCACAGGGAGAATGAGATGGACCACTGGTGTGATGCCATGTGGCACAGAGAGGGTGAGGTGGACCACTGGCTGACTGCCACGTGGCACCGAGGTGGGGGCCCACCTGTCAGTGACTTGTACTAGGGTGGGGCCCACTTTCAGTTGTAGCTCAGTGTTTCTGCCAATTATCTCTCTCTTGCAGAAACCACCCTAACTAAATACCAATTAGACTTGTATTGATATTCATTAGGGTTTGATCTGATCAACAGTTGATTACTTATCAACAATTAATACAAATCTAGACTTGATCAGATGGTTGCTCCCAGCTTTGGCACCTGATCAGTCTTGTGAAATTGACTTTCAATCCCTTAACATGAGGGTGATTTGGTCAACAAGCTTGACTACTTATCAGTAATTGACACAAATCAAAGCATGGTTATGTGGTTGCTCACAGCTTTGGCACCAGGTCAGCCTTGAAAGCAAAATCACATTTGAAATTTCTCATGGTTAGTTGTATCAGAATACTAGCTTGGCATTGACACCATTCCTTGTTGCACAGGGATTATACTACTTCAGTTCTTAGGCTTTGCTTCAAAGATAGATTCTTAGGGTTTAATTCTGACTCCTTCGATGTTTTGGTCACTGAGGTGTGGGGCCCACCTGTCAGTGAAAAATAATTACATGGATGACCCATCAGGAGATCTCTTCCTCTCTCCTGAATCTCCTGAGCGTCATCCACATCAAATGAATAGGAGATGACAGGGTATTTATATCCTCGCTTTGCACTTAGGATTTCCTTGTGGGATTAATGCTTAACTCTTGTTCCGGGTTGATTAAATTTCTTAGTAAAATAGGCTAGGTCTATGTTGTTGGAGCTGTTTACAAGGGACTGCCAGGTGGGTCCCGCTTGTCAGAAAATATGATCCCATGAGTGACACCCGAGAGATCTCCCTTCTCTCTCTTGAGTCTCTTGGCTGTCACCCACGTCGAGTGGATGGTGAATGGTGAGGTATTTATACCTTTGTCTCTCACCTTGATATTTCATTGTGGGACAAATGAACTTGTTCCGGGGTTCATTAGCGACCCTTTTCTGATCAGTGGGCATTTTCTCTCCCTCTTTCTTTTTCCCCCTTTTTTATGTTTTATTATCAACAATTGATATTTATTTCATTTACTCAGCCGCTTATCTTTGAGATTTTCCAAGGGTAAACATGTTCATTCTTTCAAAGGATTATTTATTTCACAAAAAAATATACACTTGATTTATTAAGAGAAATCAGAAAGCTAGAATGCAAACCGGTCTCTACACCAATCGATAGTAAATACAAATTAAACACCGAAGAGGGTGAACCTTGAGAAGATATAAATTATTTTTAAAGACTTATTGGGAAATTAATTTACCTAACGGTAATGAGACTGAATATCTCATTCTCAGTAAGTTAAATTAGCAAGTTTATGCATGCACCTCGAACAACTCATTTAATTGCCAAAGATAGAATTCTAAGGTATTTAAAAGGCACACTCGGAAAGGGAATTTGAATGAAAAATAATAACTCTAATGAAATAGATGGCTATTCCGGTGCAAATTGGGCCAGAAGCTTTGATCGAAAATGATAACCAGTTTTTGCATATTTGTAGGTAGAAATTTAGCCACATGAAAAAACAAGAAATAAAATATTATGGTTCGGTCGAGTGCCAAAGCAGAATATCGAGCCATGACATCGACTGCGAGTGAATTATTTTGAGTCAAGCAACTCCTCATGGATATCGGGAATGAAACACGAGATCCAATGAAAAGGTTTTACGATAATCAAGTGGCAAGACATATTACATTGAATCCCATCTTCCACGAGAGAATAAAATACATTGAAGGGATTGCCACTTTATTCGAGAAAAAATCCAATCAAAAGAAATCGCGACTCCGTATGTCAAGAGTGGAGATCAATTGGCTGATATGTTCATGAAAGGATTGGACCTGTGAGTATTCGAAAGAAATTCTTACAAGTTGGGGATGATCGACATCTATATCCCTTCCCCAATTTGAGGGGGAGTGTTGAAAATAATAATTAAAAATAGAGATATAATTAGAGAATTAGGCTCAAATCCATTGAAATTATTTTCATTATTGGCTAATTAGAGAAAGAAGAGCTTCTAATCTCCTTATTAATTAATAATTAGAAAATAAAGACACATAAATCCTTTCTTTTATTTTTTAGGCAACTAACCGTTGGTACAATGTTTGTACCGTTATAATTTTATTTTTTTCGTTAAGCATAAGGCTATATAAGCCTTGACTTGTAATAAAATAATATCAATTTTTCTCAATAAGATAAATCATCATCAAATATTTCCAACACTTGAATTGTCATAAGATTCATAACCAATAATTATAATTCTTTCGGCCATATAAACATTGTATCGCTTTTAGAATGAAACCAAAACGGATAATTATAATTACTTAAAAAAAATCTTTCTATCAAAACCACTGACTTATTAGCACGATGGTGACACATCATCTAAAGATTTGACTGACATCTCATGTCTCCCGGAACCTACATTTCTAAGAACACTTCTTAAATATAATCAATTGAATAAAAACAACTTCAAATTTCTTTAGTTGAACCTATCTTACAAGGGAAGTCAAACAACTAAATTACAAAAGACAGCGAGAGAGAGTTGAGTTTCATCGTTTTTTTCTAGTCTAGGGATGTAGATCGCACGAATATAAGTGTAACAGATGTTTAGTGTGAGTGGGGTGGTTTATTATATTACTTATAGGTGTTGTGGGTTATGTGAAATTATTTTTATTATTATTATTATTTAAAAAATAGGATTTCATAAATATTGATATATATTATTTTTTATATGTCTTAGAGAAATGAGATATTATTGTCTATACTAAATTTGTGATTCATAAACATGTACACAGATGTTAAAGTGAAGTTTTTTATAGGTTTTGTCGTAAAGTAAAGTTAAAGTGAAATGAAATTAGATTATCTAATTTAATTTTGAAGCTTTGCTGATTAATAGTTTGATGAAGTATGATGTATGAAATGGTGTTGAATAAAAAATATAAAAAGAATGAGACACTAAATATTAAAAAATATAATTAAGATTTCATTTCAGCCACCGCCTAACTATTTTTTTAACTTCTTTTGTTTTCCCCTTCAAAATCTATCCTTTTGAACTTGTTCTCTCCTCTTTTTTTTTAGAAGCTTAGCAAAAGCTGCTAAGACTAAAATTATTAATAAGTAAGAGTTTGAAAAATTACATCCGCCTCTAAAAACTGTACCCCTTCATAGTACTCATTATATTGTTCATCGGTAACTAAATACATACTAACTGTTACACCCAACCTAATACACCTTATCTCAATTCATCATTGTTCTCCGTTGTAGTTTAATCACACTCCCCCCCTGACAGAGCCCATGTGTCCTTAACAATATTTCACGTAGTTTATTGAGTCCATCATAATTCTCTGGAAAAGCAGCTCTGTCGGCAGTTGACGTCCATTGAAGGTGCAGTTGTTTCTTTCTTTCCACAACAGTGCTAAGGTGGTTATGAAGTATGTGTTATTTTTTGTGGTAACGCTCCCCCTTCAGATGTATCATTTCATATGTCTCCGAAATCATGTTCTTTATACGTATGTGTTCTATACGGAAGTACATGATAACCAAACTTCAGATATATATTGTTATTGGACACCAAAAGAAAAGGTGCATTACATCCTCCATTGAACAGTTGTGACATTGCATTCTCTCTCTATCTCTCATCCATCTCCTTTCTTAACTGTTCAATTTCTCTTTTCGCTCTTATTTTGAAAATCTCCAGTCTTTCTTTTTAACATCACTCATGTGCGCTCTCATTATCTCCTTTCATCACTCTCATTTCATGTTTCATATGATAACTATTACTAATCTAAATATTTTATCAAAAATAATATACTGATATAATCATCTAATTCATGAATATTTACTTATATTTAATGATTGATTTGTAGATTTTAACACTATCATCGATACATGTGCATAGATTAGTATTTGAAAAGATATAAATATAACATTCAACGATTTCATTGAAAATAACTTTCACACAATTATTTTCACTGTACCGTACCGTTGGAGAGTCATTCTTACATATTTTCACATAATTTCATGAGTACAGGATCCCAGAAAATAATCAGTAGGATCCCATACAACGGTAATCATCCGGATTCCGGAGCTGTCAACCTGTCACCATAGTAACAAGATTCACGAATAATTCGCGAATTATTCAGATTTGAGCAGTGGGCGGATCAATCAACGAATAATACGGTGATTCGCGAATTAAACGGTTCGTTCGCGAATAATTCGCGGATTTTATGAAATTTACGTATTATTCGCGTTTTCATCGGAAAAATTCGTCACTCTATCAATTAAGAAAGAAAAACAAGTAGGATCCTCATTTCATCGCCCGCTCATTTTTCTTTTCCTTCTTTCCGACGAACCCTAGTTTCTAAAATCTCAAATCTTCTGCGATTGACGAGCACATTATTTCTTTATTTGTCGAAGCACTTTGCACTTTCGTAGATCTTGGCAGTTAATTTGCACCAGGCGAGTAAGTAACTAGTAACCACTAAATCTCTTTTTCTCTTTTTGATTTTACGGACCATAAATGACTTTATTTCTTGCCAAGGGTGCGATTATTAAGGATACTCAGGTTAGATCTTTCCCCTTTCTTCTCTGTGCGTGGGTAAATGTAAGGAACTCACTTTTTTTTGTCCTGTTTGTTCTCATTCTTTGTTTTGTTTTTATTTTAGTTAGTAGAGTTTTATTTGTAGCACTAAATTTTTTTATATAGTTCAATTTTTTTATAAAGTTTTATTTGTAGCACTAGAATGAAAGTGATCATAAATGTACAGATTTTATATACTTAGATAATTTTTTAATTTTATATATATTTTCTGATACAGAGATGCCGAGAGAGAAAGATGAACTCTGACAATATATATCAAGGGTGACCAACAAGGTGGTACAATGCACCTTTTGTAATATAAGGTACACAGGTGGAGTGACTAGAATGCGTTATCACTTCGCAAAGATAGCTTGTAAGGATGTCAAGGCATGCTCAAAGGTACCTCAAGCAGTTATAGAGTTAGCATTAAAGGGATTAAGTGATATAGAAGCCAGCAATAAGAAAAAGAATGCTGAGATTTCGATTCAATCAGGTCATGTCGGGTTTGAACTACAACCTGAAAATGGGACTTGTCATGGATAGCAAGTAAATAGCTCAACTCAAAGAACCATTTCATCTATGGTAAAAAAAGTTAAAAGTAGAGAAGCACACAAGAAAATTGCCCTTTGTATTGTGAATGACAATCTGTCTTTCAATTTATTAAGATCTCCTGACTTTA
Organism: Schoenoplectus triqueter; assembly: GCA_964058805.1. Classification (NCBI taxonomy): domain Eukaryota; kingdom Viridiplantae; phylum Streptophyta; class Magnoliopsida; order Poales; family Cyperaceae; genus Schoenoplectus; species Schoenoplectus triqueter. The sequence goes on from CAXKVV010002088.1 coordinate 7,972, forward strand.
AAGAAGCTGTTAGGGCTATTGCTCGAGCTGGACCTGGATATGAACCACCTAGTAGTGAATTAGCTCGAACAAAATTATTGGCATAATTGAAAGATGAAGTCACCTTGTATGTTCGGTCTATTAAAAAGTCTTGGAGTACATCTGGGGTTACTATCATGTCTGATTCATGGACTGACTCAAAGAATAGATCGTACTTAAATTTGTTAGCAAGTTCTCCTAAAGGAGTAGTGTTTCTCAAGTCTCTTTGTACTGTTGGGAAAAAGAAAGATGCCCTGTATATTTTTAAGTTCATATCAGCTGTGATAGATGATATTGGAGTTGAAAATGTAGTGCAGTTTATCTCAGATAATGCCTCAAACTACATATCTGTTGGTAGGATGATTGAAGAGACCTATCCTACCATATTTAAGGTGAATTGTGCTGCCCACTGTCTTAATCTTATTTTCAAGGAAATTGATGGGATCCATGGTGTGGGTTCAGTGTTAGAGTCTGCAAGAAAAGTTGTTCGATTTGTTTACAAGCATCAACATGTTACAGATATATTTAGAGCTAAGACCGATGGTAGAGAGTTAAAGAAACCTGGGGTAACTAGATTTGCAACTAACTTTTTGTGTCTTCAATCTGTATTGAAAGAAGACGAAGCACTTCGATACATGGTCGTTTCACCTGAATGGCGGGGCTTAGCTCCATGTAAAAGTAAAGATGGTACTGAAATTAAAGGGATCATAGAACAAGACTCCTTTTGGGAATGTGGGAGAGACCTTTTGCGTGTCATGGAGCCTCTTGTGAAGGTTTTAAGGTTGGCTGATGGTGATGGTTCATCTTCTGGCTACATTCTTTTTGCAATTAAACTTGCAAAGGAAGGAATTAAGGAGTTTTTTCACCATGAAGCCGAGAACTATTCGCCCTTTATTGATATCATAGAAGATAGATACAAAAGATCTCTCAAATATGATTTGTATGCAGCAGCAGCCTACTTAAATCCACATTTATTTTATGATAGATTGATAAAAATGGATAAAGAGATAAAAGAAGGTTTAGAGAATGTCGTTAGAAAACTTCTTCCTTCGGAAGAAGCACAATCTGCAATAATGAAAGAGTTGAAGGATTATCATTCTTTAGATGCTAGCATTTTCAGTCCAATGGCAATTAATTCTCTTCACATATCTCATCCAAGTAAGTTTTTTTAGTTCTGGTTGATAATTATATTTTTAGTGTGTTACTTATAAAATAAGTAGAGCTGTCAGGAGCAAATATAATTATTATGATTTTATTTATGAATATATTAAAGCATAAATATGGTGGGATATGTGGGGTGGTGCAGTCTCTGTACTTCAAAAGTTGGCCATCAAACTGTTGAGTCAGCCCACAAGTTCATCAGCATGTGAGAGAAATTGGAGTGCTTTTGATGCAGCTCATACTAAGAAACGGAAAAGGATGGAACCAGAAAAATTACAAGACCTTGTTTTATGTGAGGATGAACAATCACTTTAAAAAGGTTATGGCTGCCAAAGAGAAGGCTGATTCTGTTCCAATTGATCTTGAAAAAAATTCATGCTTATGAAGGTGAATTTGAAATTGAAAGAGAGAAAAATGGAGGAGACAACGAATCTGAAGAAGATGAAGTCTCAAATGACGCGAGTTTGAATGGATCAACATTTAATTTAGATAATTTAGCATAACTGTTATAAACTTTTAAGTAATATTGATTATGAAAAGTTCAGTATTGCTAATTTGGAGAAGGTTTGATCATAATTTTTGTAAGTTATAACTAACTTTTTGGACCTAACTGAATATGATTTGTGGATTTTTGAAGTTATGACTTTTGAATAGATACGTACATGAATATTGAATATGTATTGAATTGGATCATGATATTTTAATTTACTTATTATAAATGTGTTTGAAACTATGAATTTTATATAATGTCTTTAGCTTTCTACGACTTTTGAGTTTAATATAATATATATTTTTTATTTTAATATAAAACCGAATTATTCCCGAATTATACCCGAATTATTCCCGAATCACGAATTTTTGATCTCGCCGAACGTTTCCCGAATCAAAGAGTTGTTACTATGCCTGTCACTAATAATTGTCCAGCATACAAAGGGCTACAGATGAATCTGCCACTGATAATCGTCCGGGGCTGTCTTTCGGGCTACTCGGAATGGATCATTATGGTCTCCAAAGACCATATTAGAGCATGAGGCCTTGCAGGGTTCGTTTCTGAACGTCAGGTCCATCTTGAATTATTTGGGTTTAGAAAGTCCATTTTAAGTTTCTCGGCTGGCGCTCCATTTTAATTATTTCTGAATTCTGATGATTGTTGTTGGCTTGTTGCCGTTATTAGAAAATATATACATTTTGAAAACTTTTCATGATGGTTAGAACCATGTTTAAGAAAAAGTGGAGATGGAAATCTGGTGTGTAATAATATATGAAGAAACGTTTTAAGAGAAAATATAATTGTTGCGTACTAGGCATGCTCAATCGATTTAAAGAAGAAAAGGGCATATATCATGACGTATCCGTATTTAAGATGATATTATTATTTTATGCCATGGCAAAAATTAAGTTGAAATGTAACATACTAATTGCGGTGCCTCCCAAACAATTGCCGAAGAGAAATAGATTCAAACGAAAAAAGAAGTGAACAAAATATTGTCAGCATAAATCTGACATCAAGCTTTAAAAAAGGTTGCTAAATATAAAAATATTGTAAAGAGAAAAATGGCTGCTAATCCCGAACAATTCAATCAAACGGACATGGGAATATCAAATATCTCAGTGCATGGCTGCATGCTTCTTCCTCAGCCCAAAATCTAAATTTGAAGAAGAACAATTTTTTTTTTTGTAAGGCATTAATGAAGTACCAGCTGTCTGGTTGACCGGCGCAGCAAATCCATATATTGTTTCAAGCATCTCTATTACAGGTCCAAATGGACGGCTCAGACATGCGCATTAATTTTAAAAAATAAAAATATTATATGCCAGTTGTTTACAGATCCCTTTCAAATAGCTCTCACTGAGGTTTAATCGTGGGGGCCTCTCCTTTCCCGCCACTCTTTCCAGCCTCTTCATTCATTAAATAAAATAAAAATAAAAGAATAAATTTTGTGGCTCTATTAAATATTATTTGGTTTTCTGACTAAGACTCCATTAATTACAGAGCTGGATCACAATTCATACGAATTCTCACCTCAAATATCTTCAATGCAATTGGTGTTCACTAGATAATAATTTATTATAAAATTAAAAGTATAATGCTTTATAAAGCACACATCGTCCTCTACTTTTTTGAATTTCAATGTAAAAATATGAGCGACTGATTCAAACCCTTTAATAATTTCTATATAAAAATCTATTGAATGATAAATTTTGCACTTTTTATAAGAAAACATTGCTTCGGACAGTTAAAATATCACCATTATCAGAATGATCCATAATTGTTAAGCATAAAAAAATCTTTAAAACAGAAAAATGATCTTAGGAAAATCATATAAAAGAACACGTTGAATGACTCCAAACAGCTTTTGAACTTTGAAATTTTAACGCAAAGCCTGGAATTTATTTGCTTTATAAAGCATATAACCTAACTTTTATAAAATTTATTATTTTCTTACGATCGCAATATGCACACGGCACTGTCACCTGTCACCTGTTACACTCGTCTACTTCCAATTATACTTAATTATTTAGTTTTCAAAAAAAAAACTCAGTAAAATACAGCTGACGGTACTTCAGAATGATTATTTGGAGAAGTAATATATTAACTATATTCATCACCAAGTGATAACGTTTAAGTTAAACTTTGTTAAATTCACTAGCAAGATTTCCGTATAAATATTTAGTTTTAGATCAAATTTTATATATTTTTATATTTTTACTGTATTTTCTTGATTTAATTATTATGAGTCAGAAAAAAAATTTAACTATCTAAAAAATAGTTAAGAATTCTGAAAATATAAATTTTAATTCACAAATAAATATTTATATGAAAATTATTTTGAGTGATTCATCGATCATTTTAATTTTAAAAATGAATAACCGATGCTATGCATAACACTTTAAACTAATTAAATTAAATAAATCCAAATTTTGGATAAAGACAAAATCACGGCATATATATGTTGGCTGGAAATGGAAACTTAAATTCCCTGTTTCAAAAAACTTTCCCTGCACTTAGAAGTCGAGATATAAAAACCGTACGACGATCGGATCAAACTTGAACTTGTCAAATTTAGATGGAATCCGGCCAGAATGATCCAAGTAAAACTAAAAAAAAAAAAATGTAGAGAATCAGAAAACATAGTCGGCAGATAGATCTGAGAAATATAAGAATATAAGATTATTGCTCTCATTCGGTCATTCCCATTAACAAAGGAATAAATTGTGGGTCCCGCTGTCAGACCTATCTCTTGTACACCGGATGTACTCCGGTCTCACATAAAAATTCGTAGGTAAACCTCGAGTATTTTTTTTTTATAATTTTTGTCAAAATCATCTGAACCTACCAATAAACAAACAGAGAGCAACGTCTTTTTCTATTTTTGTGAGGCTTATTATTCAAAAGTTCTCCCCCTCCGATCCTCCATCTGTTTCTTTTCTTGGGGAAACTCTCTCCAAACAAATTCAATTAAATTATACACGACCAAATTCAACCGATATCTCATTGAATTCTTCAGAGAAAAGAGGGGAAAGCTGTTCTTACCAAACCCCCTCGAATTTCTCCTGGATGATCGGATCCCGACTAAGCTGAGAACCCGCTTTGATTTGATTTCATGCCTGATGAATATCTGATTCATTTTTGAAGGATCAGAAGGAGATGCCTAATCATTCTAAGGTGGTTTTTGAGGGATGGCTGGTTCGGTATGGCAAAAGAACACTCGGGAGGTCGTACTTCCACATGCGCTACTTCGTTTTGGAGCCCAATTTGCTTTCTTATTACAAGAGGAAACCAAAAGATAACATGGTTAGAAAGAAGTTCTCCTTATGTGGTTTTTCACAGTATCATAAGAGTTATTATTTGCAGTTCTATGCATCCACTTCAATTTGACCATCAATTTATTTAGTTTGGCCATATTTTAGTGTATATTGTTTATTGAACTTCAAAATTATGTATTTTTTCTCTGAGAATTGCTAACTTCATGTTTTCCATTAGTCCTAAAATAGAAAAACATTTTAAATTTATCCTTCGAAACTTGAAACTTACATACTTTCCGTTCAAAATCGAAAATATCATATTCATATTTATAAAAAAATATTTTTTCTTATTTGACCTTTTAGCTTAAAAGTTAAATGTTTCTCCGTCCAAAATTATTGTATTAAATTACTACGTGTATAGCACTGCTAGATGAAATAAGGACAGAGAAAGTGGGGAGAGAACATTAAAGAATTTTTATGTTTAGAAGGATATTTAGTAGTTGTATTTTAGAAGAGAAATATACAATTGTGTGATCTAAGAAGGTTAAATATGAGAGTTCTCATGTTTAGAGGGAAATGATAGACGTAGTAATTGCATTTGGGAAGAAAAATATGTAACTGTGAGATTTAAGAGGTTGAATATGTTCTTTTTTATGTTTAAGAAAGAATGACAATATTTGTTTAGAGGACATTCTGTTCTTACTTTGAATTAATCCAAATCGAAGGGATCACTTGACAATGGGTTATTTTGACAACCTTGACAATGGATATTCAAATAAATATAAAAAAAAAATCTTGAAATGGGAAAAAGTTTATAAATATGTTTTCTACCTATAGATTGATGGTCATTCAAATTTCATGCAATTTCATTATAATTTAATAATCCATCAAAGACTATTAAATTTTCATGCAATTTGCAACGGTTCCAAATTAATGGTATTTGATTGACTATTAAACAATAATGAAATTGTATGCAATTTGAATGACCATCAATCTATAGAGAGAAGAACATACTTATAAACTTTTTTCGATTTTTTCGATTTTTTTTGTAGTTATTAAGAACCCCATTGTCAAGGTTGACAAAATAACCCATTGTCAACTGATCCCAACCCTAATCCAAAATTTTTGTTATCTTTCCAGAACATTTCATCACTAACATCCCCATTCCAAAAAAAGGAGGAAACTAACTATTTTTGGGATATCCTATTGTTGTTTGATTAATTCTTATAATCTTAAGGTCAGATTGTGGAATTGATAGATGTACTCTGTATGAAAGGGATTGTGGGAAAAAGCAGGTCTTTTAGTCTATGCATTTTATTTCGATGTAAAGATTCATGTATTTTTAAAAATCAGCAAGGCTAACGATCTACTGTTCTTAATTCTGGCAAATATGTTTATTGGGTTTCAGGCACCTCTGAAGAAGATCGAAATAGATGGGAATTGCAGGGTTGAGGATAGGGGCCTTAAATCTCACCATGGCGATGTAATTTGCTTGTAATATTATATTTGCCTTCACAAGAAGTTTTTGTTTGGGATGCTAGTGAGATATCTATTGTTTTTGCAGGTGTTTTGCTTTTTATGCATTTACAACAGAAAGCAAAAGGATCACCAAATTACTGTATGTGACATTAAGTTCATTCTTTTCTTCTTACTAATCATCATGCTGTATTTTCTTAACCAAATGGCCGTTAGTTGATTTTGAGGCACTGTGATCGAATTACATGTTAAACTGGAAGCAGTACATAATATATGCTGACAGCTGCCATACTAATGCTATTCAGTGCTAATCAATAAATATCAGTATTGGTTGTCGGATCCCACACCATAAGAAGTACTAAATCGCTTGCTATTGTCATCTAGTATCATTTTGACAAAGGTTATGCTAGATGTCAATGTGATTACAGCATATAGTTTGCTCTGGCAGGTTCACTGCTATAAATACCAGTTCCTTGCTAGTTGTTTTAATTATACTTATATTCTAAGTTCCTTAATTTTTTTTAAACTAGTTGGGCACGAAGGACATGCAGGAACTTATGGCGTGGAAACAGAAGCTCCAAGAAGTCATTGATCAGGTCTGTATTCCGACCTAGTTTGAAGTTTGAGACCCCCCCCTCCCACTGAGACACCACAATGCACAATATATATATATATAGAGAGAGAGAGTAAAGATACCGTGAGCTTAGCTCAAAAAATATATCAAATCGTCTCGAAATTTTAATTTATCATACTCATTAAATTCTTTATATGAAAATCTTATGGGATGCAAAAATTTGGAGTGTTTTGAGTTTTTAAAGTCATGATTTTTAATTTTTGAAAATCAGCTCTAAAAATAATAATAATATATTTAATACTTGAACATTATTTTAAAAAATTAAAAACGGTGACTTAAAAAGCTCAAAACACTCCAAATTTTTGCATCTCACAAAATTTTCATATAAAGAATTTAATGAGAATGATAAATTAAAATTTCAAAATGATTTGATATATTTTTTGAGTTAAGCTCACGGAAGGCCTCCATGAGTTTAAGCTCACAGTATCTTTACTCCCTCTCTCTCTATATATATATTTTTTATATAAGGGCTCCCTATTACCCCAAAATGTATTACTTATCAAATGTTTTTTTTTTCCGGGACTTGAAGTACATGTCCGTAGAGAGGCGAGACACATTGTCATCTGTGCTAGCCCTGTAGTTACATACACACAATATATGATTAATTATTTATTAGCTGGTCACTATCCTAATGCGGTATGAAGTAACAATCGATATTATATGGATGTAGCAACAAGATTCAACAACATCCAAGCACAGAAAGGCGTTTGCTTCAATGGACTTCGATAATCTCAGTGGCTTTGCTCTCTCTGACCTTGAAGCCCCGTAAGCCATCAGCATTCATTTTGCTTATATTTTTCCGTTTCTTTCCTTGTAAGATTAAGGGGTAATGGCTCATGAGCCCACTAAACTATTTACTTGTGACAAAGTGCTCCCAAACTTTCATTTATGACCCCTCTCGAACTACTTAATTCAAGACAATTAGCTACCCACTTGTTAATTCCAGTCATAGTTATCAATTTTATATTGAAAACAAAAACTACCCTTTAACTCTATGTTGTGATTATTTAGAAACTAATACCTATCTAATTCAAAAAATGAAATACTTTCAGCTATAAAAATTGTTATATAATTGAAGAATATTCAAAATATTGTGTGAGTGGACTATTAAATATTAGTATGCAACTAATTAGAAAATATTAATATGTTACTAATTCATGCAGAAAAATCATGTCTTTATAAATTATCAACTTTAAGTAAAAACTATTATATCTGTAAGACTGTAACTATTATATTATTTTCGGTTATTTTTTATAAAATTAAACATTCTCTCGCAATCTTCGTCATTCAAAACATATTTTTTTTTACAAAACTAAATCAAGCATACAATTCAAAATATGAAAAAAAATAGAAATAAAATATTTTTCAATTAGCACAATAATATTAAATAAGCCACTAGGGCAGTATTTTTTAGTATTGTTCATTTCTTAATTAGATGAATATTAATTTTAAATGTCACAATATACAAGCAAGGGTAAGTTGGTCATTTTTCATCCAAAATTGATATTATGAGTGAAATTAATAGAGTGGATAATTGCCTTGAATTAAATAGTTTAAGGGGGTGATTGTCACATAAAGTTTGGTGGGCACTTTGTCACAAACAAAAAGTGTGTGTGTGTGTGGGGGGGGGGTCTTCAGACAATACCCTTAAGATTAAACTATTAGTTATTGAATTATTGTTCTCAATTTGATTCTTAGAACTCCTAATCAGTACAATTTAGGTAAAAACTATTATATCTGTAAGACTGTAACTATTATATTATTTTCGGTTATTTTTTATAAAATTAAACATTCTCTCGCAATCTTCGTCATTCAAAACATATTTTTTTTTGCAAAACTAAATCAAGCATACAATTCAAAATATGAAAAAAAATAGAAATAAAATATTTTTCAATTAGCACAATAATACTAAATAAGTCACTTGGGCAATATTTTTTAGTATTGTTCATTTCTTAATTAGATGAATATTAATTTTAAATGTCATAATATACAAGTAAGGGTAAGTTGGTCATTTTTCATCCAAAATTGATAGTTATGAGTGAAATTAATAGAATGGATAATTACCTTGAATTAAATAATTTAGGAGGGTAATTGTCACATAAAGTTTGGTGGACACTTTGTCACAAACAAAAAGTTGTGGGGGGGGGGTCTTCAGATAATACTCTTGAGATTAAACTATTGGTTATTGAATTATTGTTCCCAATTTGATTCTTAGAGCTCCTAATCAGTACAATTTAGGTAAAAACTATTATATCTGTAAGACTGTAACTATTATATTATTTTCAGTTATTTTTTATAAAATTAAACATTCTCTCGCAATCTTCGTCATTCAAAACATATTTTTTTACAAAACTAAATCAAGCATACAATTCAAAATATGAAAAAAATAGAAATAAAATATTTTTCAATTAGCACAATAATACTAAATAAGCCACTTGGGCAGTATTTTTTAGTATTGTTCATTTCTTAATTAGATGAATATTAATTTTAAATGTCACAATATACAAGCAAGAGTAAGTTGATCATTTTTCATCCAAAATTAATAGTTATGAGTGAAATTAATAGAGTGGATAATTGCCTTGAATTAAATAGTTTAGGGGGGTGATTGTCATATAAAGTTTGGTGGACACTTTGTCACGAACAAAAACTTTGGGGGGGGGGTCTTCAGACAATACCCTTAAGATTAAACTATTGGTTATTGAATTATTGTTTCCAATTTAATTTTTAGAACTCCTAATCAGTACAATTTAGGAAGACTTACGTTCTTTCTGTCAAATTACTCATTTTTTAAGATAAAAGGTTCTCCAATAGATATCTCACTTGCATTAGTTGCATGAAAAAATGATGGCTTGATTTCAATTCAAGACTGGAATTATAAGAATTGTATTATCATAGAGTTCTTTATAATTTTGAACATGACATGAGCTGCATGGGCTTGACCTACTGTTACCAAGCCTCAATTATCTTGGCACCAAATTCCAAAAAATCGTTTACTAGTTTGTTGTATGTTGTCTAGTTATTTCCATGTAGACACATTATAGTATCAGACACATATTTGCATGGGTGTGATTGGTGAACAACGACAGAATTGTTAGCACTACAGATTGAGTGGTAACTTCCGATCCAATAAGTTCAACTTAGCAATTTGTTCATCGTTGAAAGGGATCGACAATTGTTTAATCAAAATTCTTGAGGACAAAAGTTAAGCATTCATGTTATTTATGGTCAAACTGAAGTAAAGGATACATTTTAAGTACCATTTGTTCCATTTACCATCTAGATTTTCTTCATTAATTCCCTTATTTATCTGATATCCATGTGGTTAACTGCTATCTCTATAGGTTCGAGGATGAAGAAAACTCACACGCCTTGGGACGGAGGCTTACAATTGGAAATGGTTTGAAAAATTATAATTATTGTTACTTGTCTACATTTAATGTCTTTAATTAACATCTTTCTGTCCAGTAATGTAGTACTTGATAAAAAGATATTTGGTGCCTTTAGGTCCACCGGATTCACTTCATGACTGGACAAAGGATACTGAATTTGGAGGACCCAGTCAGACTGATTCTAATCAAGCTCATTCTAGGAAAAATTGGCGGCTAGTTAGATGTCAAAATGGCAAGTTTCATAGTTTACTTTATGAAAGTTTTCAGTCAATATTGTACCAGTCAGCTCCATAGCAAATCCATATCTTTCCTTTTCTGGCATTTCATTTAGGTTCATTTGTGTAATTCAGTTACTAAATTTGGACTTGGTTCATTATTAAAACTAAAGAAAATTTGCCGAAACTCATATAGAAAAGCTGAAGATAGTACAATAACATTCATGTTAATACTCGTACGCATTATCAACTATTATCATCATCAGCAGTATAAAGATCAATTTGTGTGATGTTTACCAACATTATGTGGTTTTAAGATTTCCTGGTTTGAACCACACTTGAAATGGTCCAATGTCCTCTTGGTACTATTAGCTTCATCATATGCTGCCTCTTGCTTTATAAAATTTATATGAAATAAACCATAGGTGTTAGTTTATGACAATTAATGACTATTCTGATGGCAGGTTTGCGAATCTTTGAGGAGCTTGTTCCAGTTGATTATCTCGTAAGTACAATTAACTAATCTTATTCAAATGTTCCACTTTAGGTCCCTTCTCAACTACTGTCATGTGTTCCACTGGTTCAAAACCTGAATATAGTATTTTTCTTCTAGTTGTAGATGTTGATTGAGGCTATTCCTCTTTAGAATAAGGTGATACGATGGGAGATTTAAAAGTAACAAAGTTCAAAAACCTAATATTGCATAATTTGTAGCCAAGGAGCTGTGCAAGGGCAATGAAGGCAGTGGGAGTAGTGGAAGCCAAGTGCGATGACGTTTTTAAGCTTATTATTAGTATGGATTTAGAAAGATATGAGTAAGCTTATAGGCTTTATCCCCTTTTTTCTAGCCACTTCCACCCTTTTATCAATCTTTTTTATGTAGAATTTGACTAAACTTCTATTTGGAAACCTTAAAAAGCATTTTCTGATTTGTTCATGGGTACCCCATTACAAAATATAGGTGGGATTGCAATTTTGGATATGGTAGCTTAGTTGAAGAGGTTGATGGACATACTGGAATCATCTACCATCGACTTCAGCTAGACTGGTGCCCGATGTAATCCTTCTCTTCATCTCCTTCTTTGTCCTTTCTTCTTTATTGAAGACGCGCCCTCCCTCCCCCCCCCCCCCCCCCCCCAAAAAAAAAAAAAAGGATTCCTAGAACATGGGGCTGTAAGGTCGTGTAACACATCTGACAAGCCTTTTAGTATATGTGGACCTTACTAGAACCAGACAAGTTAGTTTTGGTACCTTTTTATATGGTTATTTCCTTGCATATAAACAAGTTATGACAGTTGTGATGGCAATGATTACAAAATGTGTGCTTTTGTTTGTGATATGTAGGTTAGTTTGGCCTCGGGATCTTTGTTATGTTCGATATTGGCGGTTTAATGATGATGGAAGCTATGGTAATTTTTCTTGATATTCTCCTTTCTTATCAGGAACCAACACTTCTAAATTGGTCTAAATGCTTGTGTTTTAAGTGCAGTTGTGTTGTTTCAGTCAAGAGAACATCCGAAGTGTAGACCACAACAAGGATATGTGCGAGCTCATATTGAGAGTAATTTCTCATCTTCGATGCTCCTCACTGTTATCATAAACATTATATTTTTAAAGATGGTTTTCAAAAAATATATATATTTGAATTCAAAATGAAGGATTTATTTCAGGCGGAGGGTTCAAGATATCAGCCCTAAAGACGAGAAATGGGAGGCCACGCACGCAAGTGCAACACCTTATGCAAATAGATCTGAAGGGATGGGGTGTTAATTATCTTCCCTGGTACCAGCAGCGATGTGTTTTGCAAATGTTAAACAGTGTCGCTGGTATGTGTTGAGCATTGGTTATATTAAAACAACTGTTCTGTGTTTGTTTTAGCTGTAATGTGTGTATGTGGAATAGGGTTGAGAGAGTACTTCTCTCAGGAGGATGGTGTGAAAGCAGTTGCTAGGATGCCTAAAATGGTTGGTGCAGAATCTGACTCGAATTCAGAAACAAAAGATGCCAAGACACAAGATGCAAGCAAGCAGCAATCACACTCAATAGAACAAGCGAATGTTGAAGCCATGGATGAAGAATCTGATGATGAAGAGGACTACCAAGAACCTGAAGCTTATATTGAGGTAGAAATATATTGTATATTTTGCCTCCCTTTATTTCTTCACCAAGTCCAGAATTTGTCATGGCTTCAAGAAATTTCAACCCTTCTGGGATTATTTCAGGACTCCTTAAAATAGGAATATAGATTGCATTCTTGAAACCATACAAGCAACACTATTGGATAAATCCTAAGTGTGCATGCACCAGTTCACTTCGCTATTGGATGCCAGAACGATATATTTTTCTTTTTTCCAGAGCTGTCTGGTATGATGTTCAAGTATTGACTAGCATATGGTGACTTCCTATTAGATTGTGTGCTAAAAGGATGTTTTAATATTTCTATTTACAGGAAGAATCTATCAAAGATGACAGTGACACTAAAAGTTCAGGTATGTGTGCAGTGGCCCCACCCTGATTTTTTTTTTTCAAAATAAGCTTGTGATTCACAATTTTTTTCAAAACATACCTGATTTTTAAAGAACTTGTGAAAATATGCCTCACCCTGAAAAACATTTTAAAATTATACTTTCCTCAAAAAATTATAAAAATATACTTAACATTAAAAAATAATTATAATATTATTTCTAAGCAAAAAAATTTGACCACACCTGCTTTGGAGGCTGACTCCGCCTCTGTATGTGTGCAAAACTTCTTCCTTTTGAGCTTTTGATCATTCTGCTTTATAATCAATAATTTGTGCTTTCAAAGAGGAAGAGATACCAGAAGAAATTGACGTCTCTGCATTTTCTGGAAACTTACGGCGGGATGCAAGTGACAAAGCACGCAATTGCTGGATGGTTCCTGAAGCAAATTTGTTCAAAGTCCGTAGCAAAAACTTCCCATATGACAAATCCAAGGTTGTTGAGTTGTATTGTGCATTCATTTTGGAATATACTTTCTTTCTTCTTATTTATGCGTTTTTTTTCTTTTTTGAAAGAATCATTAATTTTCATGATAGTGAGATGTTTTAGTTATTCTAAAAATTGGTGCCAAAACTTATTATAAAGAATATCATGTAGATATTTGCGGGTAAATATTTGATGCAACTTGTGGCATCTGACTGGTTTAAGGGCAATAGCCGTATAGATCATGTTGCCAAACGACGAGGCTGTGCTGCGCAGGTAGGATCCACATTCCAAAAGATCTATTGAGATACTTCTTTTTTTCTTCTAATGCTTGGAATCTTAACCACAGATGAAATATTCATGTTGTTTAACTAGTACATTATATAACTTTAATTTTGATAGGTTGCTGCTGAGAAAGGCTTCTTTAGTTTGGTCATAAATTTGCAAGTAAGTCTTACCCCTTAAACGATAGTCCTTACCCTTTTCTCTAATTACAAGAAACAATAAATCACTGATATTTTGAAATTTGAATATTCAGATTCCTGCATCAACACATTACAGTATGGTTATGTATTTTGTATCAAAAAGGCACCCACCTCCAGGATCGCTTCTACAAAGGTTTGTGGATGGTGACGACGAATTTCGTAACAACAGATTAAAGCTGATTCCATCCGTGCCTAAGGTCTCTTTTCATTCCCATGTCTCCCAAACCTTCTACACAAATTGATTTAATCAAAACAGAAATGAGTGTCATCTAGTTGTTTATCATTCCATGGAGTATCATTATGTCTATACTGGTCAGTACTGGTTGGAATATGCTATTGTACATCTTTAACTAAGTCTATAATTTAGCCACATGACCCTCATATGATTAGATCAATTGAGAGTTCCATGTTGCATTTTGCTTACTACCTCACTCAAAAATAGGAAATACAAATTCTGTAGGGCTCATGGATAGTTCGGCAGAGTGTCGGAAGCACCGCTTGCTTGCTTGGCAAAGCTGTTGATTGCACCTATATTCGTGGTCGCAACTACTTGGAAGTACAAATCTCTAACATTTTGCTGCTGATTATTTTTTCTTAATCAAATTATGGATGATGAAAAGATTAGTTTCATGATCTTTATTTTGCACCGCTGACAATTGTGTGTGTAATTTGCATTGCTCTACAGATCGATGTTGATATAGGTTCTTCAGCTGTGGCTAATGGTGTTTTAGGAATTGTATGTGGTGCCATCACCACCTTGGTTGTTGACATGGCTTTTCTTGTACAGGTATGATAGTATATTTATTTATCTTAGTTGAAGGGTAAATCTGAAATTCAAATTTGGATCTTGTAACATTTTGGCCTGTGAAAATTCTGTCCTCTACCCAAACCCATAAATTGTTTATAATTCCTTTGTGAATTTTTTTGTAAAATTATTCTCTTAATGAAATCTTTTTATTAGGCAAATACTGTAGAGGAGTTGCCAGAGCAGCTGATCGGTGCCGTTCGCATGGCACATATTGAGCTCTCTTCCTCTGTTGATGCTCCTGATCTTGATAATACATACTCATGATAATCTGATCCCTTTTTTATTTAATTTAAACAGTTTTGTTTTCATTCCAGCAAGAAAAATCAAAACCGTACATTGCTTCCTTTAGAAACATAGTCCCAGAAAGATTATTTGGGGTTACTCGAAGATTGATTCCTTGACCTATACCAATTGGTTGCAACCTTTATAGCTCGATCATTCAATCAAGCTTACAAAAGGATGGATGTTCTTCAAGTACCTAAGATGAGAAGGAATGGAGCAAGCCAGATTTTGTCACAAATTATGGCTTATAAAAGACCTTTTCTGGTACTTTTGAAGATACATTAGTCCGACAATTTTTTTTGGCAAGTTTCAGAATATTAAGTTGTGTTCTTATTCTTTTGTATAATTTTGTTAATTTGGGGATTGCATGGGGAGATTTTTTTCTGTATTTTTGTAATATTTTTATCTGATCCGGTATAAATATTTATTCTATTTATTACTCATCATTTACAACAAAAGGGTGCTCCTGGTAAGACGCAAAACACTTGTTATTTAACAATTTGTAATAGACATTCCTATGACTGTTAATTGTCTGCTTTAAATAGGGTAAAGTGCACGGTAAAAAAAAAAGAATTATTTTGCCAAATGAAGAAACAGTACTGGAATAATATCATCGGAATAGTAAAACTAGAATAATGGCATAATGGTCCTTTCCAAATAGCGCACAATATAGTGCTATTCTTAAATCATTTGGAGAAGTGAAAATGTTGTATGGAAGAAATAAAAATGTTAATTGGAATAGTGCAAGACGAATTGTCCAAAAGGTTCAGAAATCTTAGTAAAGTCCTAAATATTCTTTCCGTGTTGTGATTTTTTTAACGCTATCGAGTCTTTTAAATGCTGCTTGGATGCAGATGTATATTGTATGGCAATGGTACGAATTTTCTTTTTCTTTTAATTTGTCAAGTGAAACAAGTTTTATTTTATTTTAGATTATTATAATTTTCCTAAACCGCTTCCAATCCTTTCCTTCGAGTTTTGCTCGTCTGAAAAGTGGAGAAATAATCACATTAGTGTATTATATGTCTTGGTCCAGTATTAACACACGTCATAAATAATGTTTTTCCAGAGTTTAGTTCTGTAACTTTGTACAGACCTGTACAACTGTACTGATTCAGTTCTGAACCTGGACCAATTCCGAACTGAACCATACAACAGCTGTATATTCTTTAAAGCTTCTCTTGCTAGTTCAGGCCAAGTCAGTTCTAATTTAATCTAATTTCGGGTGTGGTTTCTCAATTTGATAATTTAAAAAGTTTAAACCAGACAATAAATATTCTCCTGAATTTTAAAAAATAGTGTTTTTATATTAAAATTTTATTAATTTAATCTCCTTAAATTAAATTTCTGACCCCTCCTAAATTATTTCTGTCCCTCCATAGAGGAATTTTTTTTATCGTTATGATTATTTATTATTTTGACTTTTATTTTTTATTATTTTTAATATATAAAAGATATTATTTTAATATTTTTATTTAATATCTGATTAGTTAATGAATTAGAACAATTAAAGAGCGATTATATTTAGAAAAATCATGAATATTCTTATTCAAAAAAGGCTGCATCCAATCAGAAGGCTACATATGCTCTAATGAATTTAAATTTGTCTTGATCTAATCAGAGGATAACTTATTTATTCTCTTCAAATTACAAACTAGGAACCTGTCGATTAATATATTACCACTTTGCCCTGCTTTAACATCAAATTAATAGCAACACCAGGTTCAGCCTTACAAACAACATCATCTTTGTTTTATTAATTTCCAAGCAGAAAGATAATACGGTCAAGGACATGACCAAATTGTTCAGAAACAATTTCTTAACAATAAATTACAAGTCTAATGGATTTGTTCTGAGCAAATGCAAAATGCTACATCAGGAAAAATTCTAACCTAAAAATAATATTACATCAGCATCATTCATTCATTCTCATTCCAAAAGTAAGACACGAAAGCAAGAAACAGTTAGGTTTACATTAGCAGATTATTTTTTCTAACTAATCCTCCTCTTGGCATCAACCAAATTAAGAAAGGCATCAATTGCATCAGCAGAGCTTGACGGAAAACCTTTGCCATACACATCTCTCGAAATAGCCTTCGCTCGTTGCCTGGTCTCATCATCTGCCATCAGCTTTTGAATTCCTTGAACAACTTGCTCCCTTTTAATGGCCTCTTGCCCTTCTGATTTCAGCACATGACCAGCCTTAAAGCACTTTGTCACCAATCTTGCATTGTAAATCTGATCGCCATGTATGGGCCATGTCAGCATCGGTATCCCGCAGCCTAGCGCTTCAACAGTGGAATTCCAACCACAATGAGTCAAAAACCCGGCGGTTGATTTGTGGCTTAGGATTAGCAGCTGTGGGGCCCAACCACGGATCACCAAACCCCTATCACCAACTCGCTTTGTGATATCATCAGGATCAAATAAGTTAGGTTCCTCTTGGTGTATAGGCAACCCGGCTGGATCATGCTTCATGGCTGAGCATTGAATTGACCATATAAATGCCTGGTTTGATTGCTCCAATCCAGCTGCTAACTCAATCAACTCAGCATCACTCGGAGTGTTGGTTGAACCGAAGGATACATAGATCACCGAGCAAGGTGGTTTTGAATCAAGCCAATCTAACACGTCATGTTCACTGTGGGTCGAGTCATTCTTTGGTCGGATGGACTCATCATGGATTAAAGAGGATGATCCGGTAACCGAAGACCAAAATTGAGAAGGGAGGAGTGGACCTACAGCCAATACTGGCTTCTTTGATTCTTTTGCAATGTAATTCAGAAAAGGAAGCTCCAAATGAGTACATGTATTGATTAATAATGCAATTGCATCGTCTGTTTGTCCTAAGCCCATTGCTGGTGGCGGTGGTGGAGCACCTCTAGATGGCCCTTGTTGTGGTGGTGGCAGTGATTGTGCATGAGGACCTCCAACAAAACCATGTTCAGGTGGTGGCGGTGGACGTGCATGAGGACCTCCAACAAAACTGTGTCCAGGTGGTGGCAGTGGTGGAATACCAGTAGGAGGGAAGGTACCAAACACAGAACCTGATCCCACTACACCCGGCATGTGCATTGGTGGTGTGACATTGGATAAATTAAATGCCGAGAGCGTCATCTCCTCTGGTAAACCGGGGACAATGAGCGATCCATCTGGACCAATATCTGCCCCCTTGGAATGGATTGCAGCATGCTCCAATGCTGTGACACAAGCACTCGCAGTGAAAAGACTTGCTGCTGGTACCCCTCGCTGTGTACAGACCTGGATCAGCTGCGATGCCATCACATCGACAATGACACAAAGCAATGGTGGCGATGATGTGTCACGATTATCAATTAACTGCGCCAAGATATCATTTGTACTGGGTCCTTTTGATTGGCCCTGGTGGGGACCGGAGTCAAAGGGAAGAAATGGTAGTGGCCCAGTGTGTGATGGAGGGGGTCCCGGAGGTGCAGTCGAGCATCGCACGGTGCGGATAAGAGGGTGGAGAGGGGAAGAGGGGAGGGAGGGGAGGAGGAGGGTAATCTGGTAATCTCGTGAAGCAAGCTGAGTTGCAAGCTCTGTGGCCGGAAAAATATGGCCAGAGAATGGGAATGTGGTTATGATGATCTCTCCATTGGACATTTTCACACCCTTTTCTTTAATTTATTACTTGCCTTTTAGTGAGGTTAGTCGATGGATGCAGTTCAATTTGGATTTTGGTGTGGTTGCATTCAGGAGCTGGAAGGGTTTAAATGGGGATGAGATGCTTAAGAGGTAAGTAAATGGAATGGTAGAAGAAAAGGGACCTGGGTTGATTGTCCGTTGGAAGCTGATAGATGAAAACATTATTTGCACTCTCAACGACCGACACGGCGACACTATCCATCCAGCGATTCCAGACCCTCCGTTCGATTTGGGATCTGCTAAATGAATCACGCGCAAGAAGTCGACCGACCACTAGAAAATTCACGGCTGCAAATAATCAATTTCTCGGAGTTCACACTAGAGGCATATTCTAGAAACCAAAACGCTGCAAACCTGGATTTTTTTTTAATAAATAAAAACGAACAAAATAATATAATTGATGTGAAATTTTACTTCACTAGTTAAAATTGAGTTTAAAACAAAACTCGGTTCAAGCAAACAACAATCCGGGCGGTGTGCTATGGGGAAAAACCAATCACAGAGTGTGGCCTAGGCGAATGTGTAATGCCTCTGAATTCAAGGATATGTGAATGGAGCCCACACAAGTGTGCTACTTGCTATGAAGAAAAAAAATTAGAGCCTTTATTTCTCAATTGACCTCTCCATTTTGTATCATCAGCGTTTTTATTTTGTGAATTATTTTATTTAAAAGTATAGTCGAGTATTTAAGTTTGTAAGTTACATGTAAAACAATAATAAGTTTTATATTAACGTAGTTTATTAGAAATATTCTGACCTTCCAAAATAGACAGTAAATTTATAATTTACAATCAATTATAATTTTAAATATATATAAGATTGATTTTAAGAGCTTTAAAAATGTACTAATATAATTTAAAATTGAAATATCAATATAAAATTATTAGATTTGATCTAAATCATTTTATTACTTACAGATTAAAAATTATGATATTTGAATATTATTTTATGTGGCATCAAGAGTTTATAAAAAATGCACTAATATGATTAATTTCTGAACGTTGATTTTATAATTTATTGATTTGCATAAAATAAATGTACATAAATAAATATTTTTTATGTATAAGAAAAAATATAATATAAATCAAATCTAACAATTTTATTTTGATATTTTAATTTTAAATTATGACTTATTAAAAATTTTAAAAAAGTGAAGGTATAATTGAGCACAAAAATACTAAGACATTTGAACCTCTCATCATTTAAAATGCTATGACAAAATAACTAACTAATTTCCAAATAGACTTTTAAACTCATAAGAGAAGAAATGATATTGTTATTTTTGTTGTATTCATTGATTTTGATCTAACATAATTATATTACCAATTTGATATAAAAATAGACATCTCCATTTAAATCAAATGGACAACATTGTTTTTCTTGACACTGACGTGGGCCCCGCTCACGTCATTTAAGGACGTTGCATTTTTTTTTTGAAGGACATTGCATTTGCACAGATGAACAACATGCATTAGTTATTCTTATTCTGTTATTTTCCTCGATTCTTGCATCTTTTACGCTCTTCAAATATGAAAATGGTACGGAGAATAGCTGTAACAGAAAAATAAAAAAGTAAATAGTTGGACCGAGTTTAAAACTCGGACTAGTGATGTAAAATTCCAAATCAATGATACTATTTTATTCGTTTTATTTATTTTATTTATCAAAAATTAAAAAATCTGCAGCAAACCACCTCAATTAGCCCAGCCTAAAACTACTTACTGTACAGGACCAGCCCATTATTATTTAAAAGAAGGTATCTACGTTCCAGCCCACTATGATGACTTGGATCTAAGGCCCAGTCGATTACTTGACCGTGTCTGCCATCAATCCGTCATCCACCATCTCTAACAGTCAGAACCAGAAATTAACCACTGGTTCTCTGATCAGAGTTCCAACAAAATAGGCACCCTAAACCCAAATTGCACAGTTCAGCGCCAATCCGATCGGACTGACTTCTCTTTTCCTTCTTCTCGAAGTAGCTTTCTCCTGTTGTTCTCTCATCTCTTCAGAAATCCGTTACAGATTCTCTCCTGTTGTGTGCTTCTTCTCTGACAACAGGCACCCGAGCACGATCGTAATTCTTTTAATTTAATTGAATTATATTTGAGTACCCATGGCAACGAGGAATCGGACGCCGATGTACAGGAAATACCGCGACGCGCTGCGCCAGGTTCGATCCCCTCCGTCTCCGTCGGCTGCCACATCATCGTCTTCTTCGTACGGGCACAACGGTGGACCTGTTATCGAGCTTGTCAGTGCTTCCCTGCTGCGACCCGACCGGCGTTATGCCCCTCTCAGCACCAATGATCCTGGTAGTTCCAGGTTTCATGCCTTTTTTTTTTCCTTTTATTTAATCTATTGGTACCCTGTACGTCAGAATTTCAAACTTAAGGTTAGACAAGGATGGCAATTGGATTGGACTTTCAGGTGAAAAATTGTCTTGTGGCTAATTTACTAGTAAGAATTAAGCTCTAGTTGGTTTTGAGGCGAGTTGAATTTTGTAGTCAAGGTCTCTCTATGTGCCAAATCGATAAATTTCTTTGTTTTTTTTTCGTTTTACTTCGTATAATTCTTGTTTAGATATGTATTAGTCACCGAATATTGGGTTCAATTAAACTAAATTGACCAACTGATAACATTTGGCTTATGCAAGTTGGAAATTTGGATGTAGTTATGAGCTTATAGCACGTGGTAAACTCTTAAATTAAATACCATAAACTAATTGTTCTTCTAACAATTGGCATATTCCAAGTTTTGCAGTGTAGGAGGTGCAGTTACTGTAGGGTTGCCTCCAGCCTGGGTGGATGTATCTGATGAAATATCAGGAAATATGCAAACAGCAAGGGTGAAAATGGCAGAGCTTGCCAAAGCCCATGCAAAGGCATTAATGCCTTCTTTTGGAGATGGCAAAGATGATCAACATAAAATAGAAGTGCT
>CAXKVV010002089.1:0-20360 GCA_964058805.1 Schoenoplectus triqueter
GCTTATGTACTTTTCAGTCAGCAATTTGACCTCATGTTCTGCCTTTCTTTTCATCTCCATGTTTACTCTATATCCCATCCAGTTTGATGTACCGGAAGGGATTGTATTTGCTAGTACTGTGAACGCTTCATTCTTCAAAAAAAAAATATATGTGTTATTATACACAAACATAGCGGTTGACTAATATGAAAATATTTATATTTCGGTCTAAAACCCACACGAGTCAAATTTTATTATAAGATGTTCAAAATTCAAATTTATCATCCTCATTAAATTCTTCGGGATGCAAAAATTTGAGATGTTTAGAACTTTCTATGTATTTAATTTGAATTTTTCAAAATCAGCCATAAAATAATAATAAATTATTAAATTTTTGTACATCATTTTTAAAGATTTAAAATAAATACTTAGAAAAATTTAAAAACCCCACATCTTTGTATCTCTCAATATTTTGATATGAATAGTCTAATGAAAATGATAAATTTAAATTTCAGACATGTTACAATAATATTTAAGTCGTATGTACTTTGGACTAATAGTCACTATTGGAAAGTAAAAAATTCTCAAATCAAGTAATTTTCTCTTCAACAAAATAAATGACAAAAAAATTTCAAAAATATAAAATATTTTCTATAAGAATTTGAGATGGAGAATATATTGAGCAGTTTGAATTAGTCATTGTTAACTTAAAATTTGAGATTTTTAACGCATTGCACGGACGCATCCTTACAATGCGTTGCATTTCAAACATCCAATATGGAGTAAAACTAACATACTCCTAGAAGTACGGAGTCTTTTCGTGCTTCTAACTCAAAAAATACATCAAATCATCTCTAAATTTTGATTTATCATGCGCATTAAATTTTATATAAAAAGAACTCGTGATACAGAAATTTGAGGTACTTTTAGTTTTTTAAGTCACTATTTTTATTTTTTTTAATTATCTTTAAAAATATTTAATATTTGTACATCATTTTTAAAAATAAAAAACAGTGACTTATAAAATTTGAAACATCCCAATTTTTTGTATCCCACGAGGTTTTCATATAAAAAATTTAATTAGCATGATAAATCAAAGTTTGAAAATAATTTGATATATTTTTTGAGTTAGGAGCACAGAATGACTCTATGCTCCTAGATGTATATATATATATATATGTTGGGATCCCTTGACAATGGGTTATTTTGCCAATCTTGACAATGTATCTTTAGATAAATATGAAAGAATCTTAAAAATGAAAATGTCTATCAATCTACAAGTAAAAGAACATGAAATTTTTAAGATTTTTTTAAGTTTGAAATCACATGAAATTTAAAACACTATCAATCTACAAGTAAAAGAACATATCTACAAGGTTTTTTCATTTTAAGATTTTTTTTATATTTATTTAAGAATTCATTGTCAAGATTATCAAAGTAACCCATTGCCAAGTGATCACTGCCCTATACATATATATATATATATATATATATAGTAAACTAGCATAATCTTTGGAGTATGAAGTCCATTCGTGCTCCCCACTAAAAAATATCAATAAATTCTTTATATTAAATCTTATAGATATAAAAATTTCTATGTTTAAAGTTTCAGAAGTGTTTGTTTAAGTAACTTATTTTTATATACAAAGTTTGATTATTTTAAATTCATCTTTAAAATATGAAATAAATATTTGTGAAACTCCATAAGTAGTAAATTTTTGTATCACATAATATTTTGATATAAAAAAATATTTTGAGAGAAATCAAAATTTAAAGGTAATTAAATAGGTTTTTGTGTTAGGAATGCAGACAGACTCTGTTGCTTTTAGAAGCACCTTAGTTTTACTATATATATGAGTAAAAATACCGTGAGCTTAACTCAAAAAGTATATCAAATCATTTCTAAATTTTAGTTTATCATTCTCATTAAATTCTTTATATGAAAATCTTGTGGGATGCAAAATTTTGGAGCGTTTTGAGATTTTTAAGTCATAGTTTTTAATTTTTGAAAATCAACTCTAAAATAATAATAAAATATTTAATGCTTAAACATCATTTTCAAAAATTAAAAACGACAACTTAAAAATCTCAAAACGCTCCAAATTTTTTTTATCCCATAAGATTTTCATATAAAGAATTTAATGAACTTGATAAATTAAAATTTAGAGATGATTTGATATATTTTTGAGTTAAGCTCACGGTATCTTTACTATATATATTTATATAAGCTACGATACTATGCGTAGCACGTATGACTCATATGCTACGGATTATTTCTCCATCTTCAAAGTTTAGATAGTTGATCCGACCGGTCAAAATATTTTTCATATGCGCCCGGACTCGTTTTCGGCGGTACCGAGGGCGTCGGGTCCCGTTTTCAAGTTTTGCGCGCCCGACTCGTTTTCGGCGGTACCCAGGGCGTCGGGTCCCGTTTTCATGTTTTGCGCGCCCGGACTCATTTTCGGCGGTACCGAGGGCGTCGCGTCCCGTTTTCATTTCTTGCGCGCCCCGACTCGTTTTCGGCGGTACCGAGGGCGTGCGGTCCTTTTTTCATGTTTTGCGCGCCCGGACTCGTTTTCGGCGGTACCGAGGGCGTCTTGTCCCATTTTCATGTTTTGCGCCCCCGGACACGTTTTCAGCGGTACCGAGGGACTCGGGTCCCGTTTTCAAGATTTGCGCGCCCGGACTCGTTTTCGACGGTACCGAGGGCCTCGGGTCCCGTTTTCAGGTTTTACGCGCCCAGACTCGTTTTCGGCGGTACCGAGGGCGTCGGGTCCCGTTTCCATGTTTTGCGCGCCCGGACTTGCTTTTGGCGGTACCGAGGGCGTCGTGTCCCGTTTCCATTTCTTGCGCGCCCCGACTCGTTTTCGGCGGTACCGAGGGCGTGCGGTCCCTTTTTCATGTTTTGCGCGCCCGGACTCGTTTTCGGCGGTACCAAGGGCGTCTTGTCCCATTTTCATGTTTTGCGCCCCCGGACACGTTTTCGGTGGTACCGAGGGCCTCGGGTTCGGTTTTCAAGATTTGCGCGCTCGGACTAATTTTCGACGGTACGGAGGGCGTCGGGTCCCGTTTTCATGTTTTGCGCGCCCGGACTCGTTTCCGGCGGTATCGGGGGCGTCGGATCCCGTTTTGAAGATTTGCGCGCCCGGACTCGTTTTCGGCGGTACCGAGGGCGTCGGGTCCCGTTTTCATGTTTTGCGCGCCCCGGCTCGTTTTCGGCAGTACTGAGTGCGTCGCGTCCCGTTTTGCGGGCCCAGAATTATTTGCGGCGGTACCGAGGGCGTCGGGTCCCGTTTCCATGTTTTGCACGCCCCGACTCATTTTCGGCGGTACCGGGGGCGTCGGGTCCCGTTTTCAAGATTTGCGCGCCCATACTCGTTTTCGGCGGTACCGAGGGCGTCGGGTCCCGTTTTCATGTCTTGCGCGCCCCGACTCGTTTTTGGCGGTACCGAGGGCGTCGGGTCCCGTTTTCATGTTGTGCGCGCCCGGACTCGTTTTCGGCGGTACCGAGGGCGTCGGGACCCGTTTTCAAGTTTTGCGCGCCCGGATTCGTTTTCGGCGGTACCGGGGGCGTCGGGTCCCGTTTTCAAGATTTGTGCGCCCGGACTCGTTTTCGACGGTACAGAGGGCGTCGGGTCCCGTTTTCATGTTTTGCGCGCCGGGACTCGTTTTCATTGGTACCGAGGGCGTCGGGTCCCGTTTCCATGTTTTGCGCGCCCGGACTTGCTTTCGGCGGTACCGAGGGCGTCGGGTCCCGTTTCCATGTTTTGCGCGCCCGGACTTGCTTTCGGCGGTACCGAGGGCGTCGGGTCCCGTTTCCATGTTTTGCCCGCCCCGATTCGTTTTCGACGGTACCGAGGGCGTCGGGTCCCGTTTTCATTTTTTGCACGCCCGGACTCGTTTTCGGCGGTACCGAGGGCGTCGAGACCCGTTTTCAAGTTTTGCGCGCCCGGACTCGTTTTCGGCGGTACCGAGGGCCTCGGGTTCCGTTTTCAAGATTTGCGCGCACAGACTCATTTTCGGCGGTACCGAGGGCGTCGGGTCCCGTTTCCATGTTTTGCGCGCCCGGACTCATTTTCGGCGGTACCGAGGGCGTCGGGACCCGTTTTCAAGTTTTGCGCGCCAAGACTCGTTTTCGGCGGTACCGAGGGCCTCGGATTCCGTTTTCAAGATTTGCGCGCTCGGACTCATTTTCGGCGGTACCGAGGGCGTCGGGTCCCGTTTCCATGTTTTGCGCGCCCGGATTCGTTTTCGGCGGTACCGGGGGCGTCGGGTCCCGTTTTCAAGATTTGCGCACCCGGACTCGTTTTCGACGGTACGGAGGGCGTCGGGTCCCGTTTTCATGTTTTGCGCGCCCGGACTCGTTTTCGGCGGTACCGAGGGCGTCGGGTCCCGTTTTCATATTTTGCGCGCCCGGACTCGTTTTCGACGGTACCGAGGGCGTCGGGTCCCGTTTTCATGTTTTGCGCGCCCGGACTCGTTTTCGGCGGTACCGAGGGCGTCGGGTCCCGTTTTCATGTCTTGCGCGACCCGACTCATTTTCGACGGTACCGAGGAAGTGCGGTCCCTTTTTCATGTTTTGCGCGCCCGGACTCGTTTTCGGCGGTACCGAGGGCGTCCTGTCCCATTTTCATGTTTTGCGCTCCCGGACACGTTTTCGGCGGTACCGAGGGACTCGGGTCCCGTTTTCAAGATTTGCGCGCCCGGACTCGTTTTCGACGGTACCGAGGGCCTCGGGTCCCGTTTTCAGGTTTTGCGCGCCCGGACTCGTTTTCGGCGGTACCGAGGGCGTCGGGTCCCGTTTCCATGTTTTGCCCCCCGGACACGTTTTCGGCGGTACCGAGGGCGTCGGGACCCGTTTTCAAGTTTTGCGCGCCCGGACTCGTTTCGGCGGTACCGAGGGCCTCGGGTCCCGTTTTCAAGATTTGCGCGCTCGGACTCATTTTCGGCGGTACCGAGGGCGTCGGGTCCCGTTTTTATGTTTTGCGCGCCCGGACTCATTTTCGGCGGTACCGAGGGCGTCGGGTATTTTTTTCATGTTTTGCGCGCCCGGACTCGTTTTCGGCGGTACCGAGGGCGTCGGGTCCCGTTTTCTTGTCTTGCGCGCCCCGACTCGTTTTCGGCGGTTCCGAGGGCGTGCGGTCCCTTTTTCATGTTTTGCGCGCCCGGACTCGTTTTCGGCGATACCGATGGCGTCTTGTCCCATTTTCATGTTTTGCGCTCCCGGACACGTTTTCGGCGGTACCGAGGGACTCGGGTCCCGTTTTCAAGATTTGCACGCCCAGACTCGTTTTCGACGGTACCGAGGGCCTCGGGTCCCGTTTTCAGGTTTTGCGCGCCCCGACTCGTTTTTGGCGGTACCGAGGGCGTCGGGTCCCGTTTCCATGTTTTGCGCGCCCGGACATGCTTTGGGTGGTACCGAGGGCGTCGGGTCCCGTTTCCATGTTTTGGCCGCCCCGATTCGTTTTCGGCGGTACCGAGGGCGTCGGGTCCCGTTTTCATGTTTTGCGCGCCCGGACTCGTTTTCGGCGGTACGGAGGGCGTCGGGACCCGTTTTCAAGTTTTGCGCGCCCGGACTCGTTTTCGACGGTACCGAGGGCGTCGGGTCCCGTTTTCATGTTTTGCGCGCTCGGACTCGTTTCCGGCGGTACCGAGGGCGTCGGGTCCCGTTTTCATGTTTTGCGCGCCCGGACTCGTTTTCGGCGGAACCGAGGGCGTCGGGTCCCGTTTTCATGTTGTGCGCGCCCGGACTCGTTTTCGGCGGTACCGAGGGCGTCTTGTCCCATTTTCATGTTTTGCGCTCCCGGACACGTTTTCGGCGGTACCGAGGGACTCGGGTCCCTGTTTTCAAGATTTGCGCGCCCAGACTCGTTTTCGACGGTACCGAGGGCCTCGGGTCCCGTTTTCAGGTTTTGCGCGCCCCGACTCGTTTTTGGCGGTACCGAGGGCGTCGGGTCCCGTTTCCATGTTTTGCGCGCCCAGACATGCTTTGGGCGGTACCGAGGGCGTCGGGTCCCGTTTCCATGTTTTGCCCGTCCCGAATCGTTTTCGGCGGTACCGAGGGCGTCGGGTCCCGTTTTCATGTTTTGCTCGCCCGGACTCGTTTTCGGCGGTACGGAGGGCATCGGGACCCGTTTTCAAGTTTTGCGCGCCCGGACTCATTTTCGACGGTACCGAGGGCGTCGGGTCCCGTTTTCATGTTTTGCGCGCCCGGACTCGTTTCCGGCGGTACCGAGGGCGTCGGGTCCCATTTTCATGTTTTGCGCGCCCGGACTCGTTTCCGGCGGTACCGGGGACGTCGACTCCCGTTTTCAAGATTTGCGCGCCCGGACTCGTTTTCGGCGGTACCGAGGGCGTCGGGTCCCGTTTTCATGTTTTGCGCGCCCGGACTCGTTTCCGGCGGTACCGGGGGCGTCGAATCCCGTTTTCAAGATTTGCGCGCCCGGACTCGTTTTCGGCGGTACCGAGGGCGTCGGGTCCCTTTTTCATGTTTTGCGCGCCCGGACTCGTTTTCGACGGTACCGAGGGCCTCGGGTCCCGTTTTCACGTTTTGCGCGCCCCGACTCGTTTTTGGCGGTACCGAGGGCGTCGGGTCCCGTTTCCATGTTTTGCGCGCCCGGACATGCTTTTGGCGGTACCGAGGGCGTCGGGTCCCGTTTCCATGTTTTGCCCGCCCCGATTCGTTTTCGGAGGTAACGAGGGCGTCGGGTCCCGTTTTCATGTTTTGCGCGCCCGGACTCATTTTCGGCGGTACGGAGGGCGTCGGGACCCGTTTTCAAGTTTTG
This sequence comes from Schoenoplectus triqueter, assembly GCA_964058805.1. NCBI lineage: Eukaryota > Viridiplantae > Streptophyta > Magnoliopsida > Poales > Cyperaceae > Schoenoplectus > Schoenoplectus triqueter. Next base: position 6,765 of record CAXKVV010002089.1, read on the forward strand.
CGCGCCCGGACTCGTTTTGGACGGTACCGAGGGCGTCGGGTCCCGTTTTCTTGTTTTGCGCGCCCGGACTCGTTTCCGGCGGTACCGAGGGCGTCGGGTCCCGTTTTCATGTTTTGCGCGCCCGGACTCGTTTCCGGCGGTACCGGGGGCGTCGACTCCCGTTTTCAAGATTTGCGCGCCCGGACTCGTTTTCGGCGGTACCGAGGGCGTCGGGTCCCGTTTTCATGTTTTGCGCGCCCGGACTCCTTTCCGGCGGTACCGGGGGCGTCGAATCCCGTTTTCAAGATTTGCGCGCCCGGACTCGTTTTCGGCGGTACCGAGGGCGTCGGGTCCCTTTTTCATGTTTTGCGCTCCCGGACTCGTTTTCGACGGTACCGAGGGCGTCGGGTCCCGTTATCATGTTATGCGCGCCCGGACTCGTTTTCGGCGGTACCGAGGGCGTCGGGTATCTTTTTCTTGTTTTGCGCGCCCGGACTCGTTTTCGACGGTACCGAGGGCCTCGGGTCCCGTTTTCAAGATTTGCGCGTCCGAACTTATTTTCGGCGGTACCGAGGGCATCGTGTCCCTTTTCATGTTTTGTGCGCCCGGACTCATTTTCGGCGGTACCGTGGGCGTCGGGTCCCGTTTTCATGTTTTGCGCGCCCGGAATCGTTTTCGGCGGTACCGAGGGCGCCGGGTATCATTTCCATGTTTTGCGCGCCCGAACTCGTTTTCAGCGGTACCGAGGTCCTCGGGTCCCGTTTTCAAGATTTGCGCGCTCGGACTCATTTTCGGCGGTACTGAGGGCGTCGGGTCCCGCTTTCATGTTTTGCGCTCCCGGACACGTTTTCGGCGGTACCGAGGGACTCGTGTCCCGTTTTCAAGATTTGCCCGCCCGACCTCGTTTTCGACGGTACCGAGGGCCTCGGGTCCCGTTTCCAACATTTGCGCGCCCGGACTCGTTTTCGGCGGTACCGAGGGCGTCGGGTCCCGTTTTCAAGTTTTGCGCGCCCGGACTCGTTTTCGGCCGTACTGAGGTCGTCGGGTCCCGTTTTCATGTTTTGCTCGCCCGGACTCGTTTTCTGCGGTACCGAGGGCGTCGGGTCCCGTTTTCATGTTTTGCACGCCCGGACTCGTTTTCGGCGGTACCGGGGGCGTCGGGTCCCGTTTTCAAGTTTTGCGCGCCCGGACTCGTTTTCGGCGGTACCAAGGGCGTCGGGTCCCGTTTCCATGTTTTGCGCGCCCGGACTCGTTTTCGGCGGTACCGAGGGCGTCGGGTATCTTTTTCAGGTTTTGCGCGCAAGGACTCGTTTTCGTCGGTACCGAGGGCGTCGGGTCCCGTTTCCATGTTTTGCCCGCCCCGATTCGTTTTCGGCGGTACCGAGGGCGTCGGGTCCCGTTTTCATGTTTTGCGCGCCCGGACTCGTTTTCGGCCGTACCGAGGGCGTCGGGACCCGTTTTCAATTTTTGCGCGCCCGGAATCTTTTTCGGCCGTACCGAGGGCCTCGGGTCCCGTTTTCATGATTTGCGCGCTCGGACTCATTTTCGGCGGTACCGAGGGCGTCGGGTCCTATTTTTATGTTTTGCGCGCCCGGATTCATTTTCGGCGGTACCGAGGGCGTCGGGTATCTTTTTCATGTTTTGCGCGCCCGGACTCGTTTTCGGCGGTACCGAGGGCGTCGGGTCCCGTTTTCAACTTTTGCGCGCCCGGACTCGTTTTCGGCGGTACCGAGGGCGTCGGGTCCCGTTTTCAAGTTTTGCACGCCCGGACTCGTTTTCGGCGGTACCGATGGTGTCGGGTATCTTTTTCATGTTTTGCGCGCCCGGACTCGTTTTCGACGGTACCGAGGGCGTCGGGTCCCGTTTTCATGATTTGCGCGGCCGAACTCGTTTTCGGCGGTACCGGGGGACTCGGGTCCCGTTTTCAAGATTTGCGCGCCCGGACTCGTTTTCGACGGTGCTGACGGCCTCGGGTCCCGTTTTCATGTTTTGCGCGCCCGGATTCATTTTCGGCGGTACCGAGGGCGTCGGGTCCCGTTTTCATGTCTTGCGCGCCCCGACTCGTTTTCGGCGGTACCGAGGGCGTCGGGTCCCGTTTTCATGTTGTTTGCGCGCTCAGACTCATTTTCGGCGGTACCGAGGGCGTCGGGTCCCGTTTTTATGTTTTGCGCGCCCGGACTCATTTTCGGCGGAACCGAGGGCGTCGGGTATTTTTTTCATGTTTTGCGCGCCCGGACTCGTTTTCGGCGGTACCGAGGGCGTCGGGTCCCGTTTTCTTGTCTTGCGCGCCCCGACTCGTTTTCGACGGTAGCGAGGACGTGCGGTCCCTTTTTCATGTTTTGCGCGCCCGGACTCATTTTCGGCGGTACCGAGGGCGTCTTGTCCCATTTTCATGTTTTGCGCTCCCGGACACGTTTTCGGCGGTACCGAGGGACTCGGGTCCCGTTTTCAAGATTTGCGCGCCCCGATTCGTTTTCGGCGGTACCGAGGGCGTCGGGTCCCGTTTCCATGTTTTGCCCGCCCCGATTCGTTTTCGGCGGTACCGAGGGCGTCGGGTCCCGTTTTCATGTTTTGCGCGCCCGGACTCGTTTTCGGCGGTACGGAGGGCGTCGGGACCCGTTTGCAAGTTTTGCGCGCCCGGACTCGTTTTCGACGGTACAGAGGGCGTCGGGTCCCGTTTTCATGTTTTGCGCGCCCGGACTCGTTTCCGGCAATACCGGGGGCGTCGAATCCCGTTTTATAGATTTGCGCGCCCGGACTCGTTTTCGGCGGTACCGAGGGCGTCGGGTCCCGTTTTCATGTTTTGCGCGCCCGGACTCGTTTTCGGCGGTACCGAGGGCGTCGGGCCCCGTTACCATGTTTTGCGCGCCCGGACTCGTTTTCGACGGTACCGAAGGCGTCGGGTCCCGTTTTCATGTATTGCGCGCCCGGACTCGTTTCCGGCGGTACCGGGGGCGTCGAATCCCGTTTTAAAGATTTGCGCGCCCGGACTCGTTTTCGGCGGTACCGAGGGCGTCGGGTCCCGTTTTCATGTTTTGCGCGCCCGGACTCGTTTTCGGCGGTACCGAGGGCGTCGGGCCCCGTTACCATGTTTTGCGCGCCCGGACTCGTTTTCGGCTGTACCGAGGGCGTCGGGTATCTTTTTCATGTTTTGCGCGCCCGGACTCATTTTCGGCGGTAACGAGGGCGTCGGGTCCCGTTTTCATGTTTTGCGCGCCCGGACACGTTTTCGGCGGTACCGAGGGCGTCGGGTCCCGTTTTCATGTTTTGCGCGCCCCGATTCATTTTCGGCGGTACCTAGGGCGTCGGGTCCCGTTTTCATGTCTTGCGCGCCCCGACTCGTTTTCGGCGGTACCGAGGGCGTCGGGTCCCGTTTTCATGTTGTGCGCCCCCGGACTCGTTTTCGGCGGTACCGAGGGCGTCGGGACCCGTTTTCAAGTTTGGCGCGCCCGGACTCGTTTTCGGCGGTACCGAGGGCCTTGGGTCCCGTTTTCCAGATTTGCGCGCTCGGACTCATTTTCGGCGGTACCGAGGGCGTTGGGTCCCGTTTTTATGTTTTGCGCTCCCGAACTCATTTTCGGCGGTTCCGAGGGCGTCGTGTATCATTTTCATGTTTTCCGCGCCCGGACTCGTTTTCGGCGGTACCGAGGCCGTCGGGTCCCGTTTTCATGTCTTGCGTGCCCCGACTCGTTTTCGACGGTACCGAGGGCATGCGGTCCCTTTTTCATGTTTTGCGCGCCCGGACTCGTTTTCGGCGGTACCGAGGGCGTCTTGTCCCATTTTCCTGTTTTGCGCTCCCGGACACGTTTTCGGCGGTACCGAGGGACTCGGGTCCCGTTTTCAAGATTTGCGCGCCCCGATTCGTTTTCGGCGGTACCGAGGGCGTCGGGTCCCGTTTCCATGTTTTGCGCGCCCGGACATGCTTTTGGCGGTACCGAGGGCGTCGGGTCCCGTTTCCATGTTTTGCCCGCCCCGATTCGTTTTCGGCGGTACCGAGGGCGTCGGGTCCCGTTTTCATGTTTTGCGCGCCCGGACTCGTTTTCGGCGGTACGGAGGGCGTCGGGACCCGTTTTCAAGTTTTGCGCGCCCGGACTCGTTTTCGACGGTACAGAGGGCGTCGGGTCCCGTTTTCATGTTTTGCGCGCCCGGACTCGTTTCGGGCGGTACCGGGGGCGTCGAATCCCGTTTTATAGATTTGCGCGCCCGGACTCGTTTTCGGCGGTACCGAGGGCGTCGGGTCCCGTTTTCATGTTTTGCGCGCCCGGACTCGTTTTCGGCGGTACCGAGGGCGTCGGGCCCCGTTACCATGTTTTGCGCGCCCGGACTCGTTTTCGGCTGTACCGAGGGCGTCGGGTATCTTTTTCATGTTTTGCGCACCCGGACTCATTTTCGGCGGTAACGAGGGCGTCGGGTCCCGTTTTCATGTGTTACGCGCCCGGACACGTTTTCGGCGGTACCGAGGGCGTCGGGTCCCGTTTTCATGTTTTGCGCGCCCCGATTCATTTTCGGCGGTACCGAGGGCGTCGGGTCCCGTTTTCATGTCTTGCGCGCCCCGACTCGTTTTCGGCGGTACCGAGGGCGTCGGGTCCCGTTTTCATGTTGTGCGCCCCCGGACTCGTTTTCGGCGGTACCGAGGGCGTTGGGACCCGTTTTCAAGTTTGGCGCGCCCGGACTCGTTTTCGGCGGTACCGAGGGCCTCGGGTCCCGTTTTCAAGATTTGCGCGCTCGGACTCATTTTCGGCGGTACCGAGGGCGTCGGGTCCCGTTTTTATGTTTTGCGCTCCCGAACTCATTTTCGGCGGTTCCGAGGGCGTCGGGTATCTTTTTCATGTTTTACGCGCCCGGACTCGTTTTCGGCGGTACCGAGGCCGTCGGGTCCCGTTTTCATGTCTTGCGCGCCCCGACTCGTTTTCGACGGTACCGAGGGCGTGCGGTCCCTTTTTCATGTTTTGCGCGCCCGGACTCGTTTCCGGCGGTACCGAGGGCGTCCTATCCCATTTTCATGTTTTGCGCTCCCGGACATGCTTTTGGCAGTACCGAGGGCGTCGGGTCCCGTTTCCATGTTTTGCCCGCTCTGATTCGTTTTCGGCGGTACCGTGGGCGTCGGGTCCCGTTTTCATGTTTTGCGCGCCCGGACTCGTTTTTGGCGGTACCGAGGGCATCGGGACCCGTTTTCAAGTTTTGCGCGCCCGGAATCATTTTCGGCGGTACCGAGGGCCTCGGGTTCGGTTTTCAAGATTTGCGCGCTCGGACTAATTTTCGGCGGTACGGAGGGCGTCGGGTCCCGTTTTCATGTTTTGCGCTCCCGGACATGCTTTTGGCAGTACCGAGGGCGTCGGGTCCCGTTTCCATGTTTTGCCCGCTCTGATTCGTTTTCGGCGGTACCGAGGGCGTCGGGTCCCGTTTTCATGTTTTGCGCGCCCGGACTCGTTTTCGGCGGTACCGGGGGCGTCGAATCCCGTTTTCAAGATTTGCGCGCCCGGACTCCTTTTCGGTGGTACCGAGGGCGTCGGGTCCCGTTTTAATGTTTTGCGCGCCCGGACTCGTTTTCGGCGGTACTGAGTGCGTCGCGTCCCGTTTTGCGGGCCCGGACTTGTTTTCGGCGGTACCGAGGGCGTCGGGTCCCGTTTCCATGTTTTGCACGCCCCGACTAATTTTCGGCGGTACTGGGGGCGTCGGGTCCCGTTTTCAAGATTTGAGCGCCCGGACTAGTTTTCGGCGGTACCGAGGGCGTCGGGTCCCGTTACCATGTTTTGCGCGCCCGGACTCGTTTTCGGCGGTATCGAGGGCGTCGGGTATCTTTTTCATGTTATGCGCGCCCGGACTCATTTTCGGCGGTACCGAGGGCGTCGGGTATCTTTTTCATGTTTTGCGCGCCCGGACTCGTTTTCGGCGGTACCGAGGGCGTCGGGTCCCGTTTTCTTGTCTTGCGCGCCCCGACTCGTTTTCGACGATAGCGAGGGCGTGCGGTCCCTTTTTCATGTTTTGCGCGCCCGGACTCGTTTTCGGCGGTACCGAGGGCGTCTTGTCCCATTATCATGTTTTGCGCTCCCGGACACGTTTTCGGCGGTACCGAGGGACACGGGTCCCGTTTTCAAGATTTGCGCACCCCGAATCGTTTTCGGCGGTACCGAGGGCGTCGGGTCCCGTTTCCATGTTTTGCACGCCCGGACATGCTTTTGGCGGTACCGAGGGCGTCGGGTCCTGTTTCCATGTTTTGCCCGCCCCGATTCGTTTTCGGCGGTACCGAGGGCGTCGGGTCCCGTTTTCATGTTTTGCGCGCCCGGACTCGTTTTCGGCGGTACGGAGGGCGTCGGGACCCGTTTTCAAGTTTTGCGCGCCCGGACTCGTTTTCGACGGTACCGAAGGCGTCGGGTCCCGTTTTCATGTTTTGCGCGCCCGGACTCGTTTTCGGCGGTACCGAGGGCGTTGGGTCCCGTTTTTATGTTTTGCGCTCCCGAACTCATTTTCGGCGGTTCCGAGGGCGTCGTGTATCATTTTCATGTTTTCCGCGCCCGGACTCGTTTTCGGCGGTACCGAGGCCGTCGGGTCCCGTTTTCATGTCTTGCGCGCCCCGACTCGTTTTCGACGGTACCGAGGGCGTGCGGTCCCTTTTTCATGTTTTGCGCGCCCGGACTCGTTTTCGGCGGTACCGAGGGCGTCCTGTCCCATTTTCATGTTTTGCGCTCCCGGACATGCTTTTGGCAGTACCGAGGGCGTTGGGTCCCGTTTCCATGTTTTGCCCGCTCAGATTCGTTTTCGGCGGTACCGAGGGCGTCGGGTCCCGTTTTCATGTTTTGCGCGCCCGGACTCGTTTTCGGCGGTACCGAGGGCGTCGGGACCCGTTTTCAAGTTTTGCGCGCCCGGACTCATTTTCGGCGGTACCGAGGGCCTCGGGTTCGGTTTTCAAGATTTGCGCGCTCGGACTAATTTTCGGCGGTACGGAGGGCGTCGGGTCCCGTTTTCATGTTTTGCGCGCCCGGACCTGTTTCCGGCGGTACCGGGGGCGTCGAATCCCGTTTTCAAGATTTGCGTGCCCGGACTCGTTTTCGGCGGTTCCGAGGGCGTCGGGTCCCGTTTTCATGTTTTGCGCGCCCGGACTCGTTTTCGGCGGTACTGAGTGCGTCGCGTCCCGTTTTGCGGGCCCGAACTTGTTTTCGGTGGTACCGAGGGCGTCGGGTCCCGTTTCCATGTTTTGCACGCCCCGACTAATTTTCGGCGGTACTGGGGGCGTCGGGTCCCGTTTTCAAGATTTGAGCGCCCGGACTCGTTTTCGGCAGTACCGAGGGCGTCGGGTCCCGTTACCATGTTTTGCTCGCCCGGACTCGTTTTCGGCGGTATCGAGGGCGTCGGGTATCTTTTTCATGTTTTGCACGCCCGGACTCATTTTCGGCGCTACCGAGGGCGTCGGGTATCTTTTTCATGTTTTGCGCGCCCGGACTCGTTTTCGACGGTACCGAGGGCCTCGGGTCCCGTTTTCAAGATTTGCGCGTCAGAACTTATTTTCGGCGGTACCCAGGGCGTCGGGTCCCGTTTCCATGTTTTGCACGCCCCGACTAATTTTCGGCGGTACTGGGGGCGTCGGGTCCCGTTTTCAAGATTTGAGCGCCCGGACTCGTTTTCGGCGGTACCAAGGGCGTCGGGTCCCGTTACCATGTTTTGCGCGCCCGGACTCGTTTTCGGCGGTACCGAGGGCGTCGGGTATCTTTTTCATGTTTTGCGCGCCCCGACCCGTTTTCGGCGGTACCGAGGGCGTGCGGTCCCTTTTTCATGTTTTGCGCGCCCGGACTCGTTTTCGGCGGGTACCGAGGGCGTCTTGTCCCATTTTCATGTTTTGCGCTCCCGGACACGTTTTCGGCGGTACCGAGGGACTCGGGTCCCGTTTTCAAGATTTGCGCGCCCAGACTCGTTTTCGACGGTACCGAGGGCCTCGGGTCCCGTTTTCAGGTTTTGCGCGCCCCGACTCGTTTTTGGCGGTACCGAGGGCGTCGGGTCCCGTTTCCATGTTTTGCGCGCCCAGACATGCTTTGGGCGGTACCGAGGGCGTCGGGTCCCGTTTCCATGTTTTGCCCGCCCCGAATCGTTTTCGGCGGTACCGAGGGCGTCGGGTCCCGTTTTCATGTTTTGCTCGCCCGGACTCGTTTTCGGAGGTACGGAGGGCGTCGGGACCCGTTTTCAAGTTTTGCGAGCCCGGACTCGTTTTCGACGGTACCGAGGGCGTCGGGTCCCGTTTTCATGTTTTGCGCACCCGGACTCGTTTCCGGCGGTACCGAGGGCGTCGGGTCCCGTTTTCATGTTTTGCGCGCCCGGACTCGTTTCCGGCGGTACCGGGGGCGTCGACTCCCGTTTTCAAGATTTGCGCGCCCGGACTCATTTTCGGCGGTACCGAGGGCGTCGGGTCCCGTTTTCATTTTTTGCGCGCCCGGACTCGTTTCCGGCGGTACCGGGGGCGTCGAATCCCGTTTTCAAGATTTGCGCGCCCGGACTCCTTTTCGGCGGTACCGAGGGCGTCGGGTCCGTTTTTCATGTTTTGCGCTCCCGGACTCATTTTCGACGGTACCGAGGGCGTCGGGTCCCGTTATCATGTTATGCGCGCCCGGACTCGTTTTCAGCGGTCTGAGGGCGTCGGGTATCTTTTTCATGTTTTGCGCGCCCGGACTCGTTTTCGACGGTACCGAGGGCATCGGGTCCCGTTTTCAAGATTTGCGCGTCCGAACTTATTTTCGGCGGTACCGAGGGCATCGTGTCCCTTTTCATGTTTTGTGCGCCCGGACTCATTTTCGGCGGTACCGTGGGCGTCGGGTCCCGTTTTCATGTTTTGCGCGCCCGGACTCGTTTTCGGCGGTACCGAGGGCGCCGGGTATCATTTTCATGTTTTGCGCGCCCGAACTCGTTTTCAGCGGTACCAAGGGCGTCGGGTCCCGTTACCATGTTTTGCGCGCCCGGACTCGTTTTCGGCGGTACCGAGGGCGTCGGGTATCTTTTTCAGGTTTTGCGCGCAAGGACTCGTTTTCGGCGGTACCGAGGGCGTCGGGTCCCGTTTCCATGTTTTGCCCGCCCCGATTCGTTTTCGGCGGTACCGAGGGCGTCGGGTCCCGTTTTCATGTTTTGCGCGCCCGGACTCGTTTTCGGCCGTACCGAGGGCGTCGGGACCCGTTTTCAATTTTTGCGCGCCCGGAATCTTTTTCGGCCGTACCGAGGGCCTCGGGTCCCGTTTTCATGATTTGCGCGCTCGGACTGATTTTCGGCGGTACCGAGGGCGTCGGGTCCCATTTTTATGTTTTGCGCGCCCGGACTCGTTTTCGGCGGTACCGAGGGCGTCGGGTCCCGTTTTCAACTTTTGCGCGCCCGGACTCGTTTTCGGCGGTACCGAGGGCGTCGGGTCCCGTTTTCATGATTTGCGCGGCCGAACTCGTTTTCGGCGGTACCGGGGGACTCGGGTCCCGTTTTCAAGATTTGCGCGCCCGGACTCGTTTTCGACGGTGCCGACGGCCTCGGGTCCCGTTTTCATGTTTTGCGCGCCCGGATTCGTTTTCGGCGGTAACGAGGGCGTCGGATCCCGTTTTCATGTCTTGCGCGCCCCGACTCGTTTTCGGCGGTACCGAGGGCGTCGGGTCCCGTTTTCATGTTGTTTGCGCGCTCAGACTCATTTTCGGCGGTACCGAGGGCGTCGGGTCCCGTTTTTATGTTTTGCGCGCCCGGACTCATTTTCGGCGGTACCGAGGGCGTCGGGTATTTTTTTCATTTTTTGCGCGCCCGGACTCGTTTTCGGCGGTACCAAGGGCGTCGGGTCCCGTTTCCTTGTCTTGCGCGCCCCGACTCGTTTTCGACGGTAGCGAGGGCGTGCGGTCCCTTTTTCATGTTTTGCGCGCCCGGACTCGTTTTCGGCGGTACCGAGGGCGTCTTGTCCCATTTTCATGTTTTGCGCTCCCGGACACGTTTTCGGCGGTACCGAGGGACTCGGGTCCCGTTTTCAAGATTTGCGCGCCCCGATTCGTTTTCGGCGGTACCGAGGGCGTCGGGTCCCGTTTCCATGTTTTGCGCGCCCGGACATGCTTTTGGCGGTACCGAGGGCGTCGGATCCCGTTTCCATGTTTTGCCCGCCCCGATTCGTTTTCGGCGGTACCGAGGGCGTCGGGTCCCGTTTTCATATTTTGCGCGCCCGGACTCGTTTTCGGCGGTACGGAGGGCGTCGGGACCCGTTTTCAAGTTTTGCGCGCCCGGACTCGTTTTCGACGGTACCGAGGGCGTCGGGTCCCGTTTTCATGTTTTGCGCGCCCGGACTCGTTTCCGGCGGTACCGGGGGCGTCGAATCCCGTTTTAAAGATTTGCGCGCCCGGACTCGTTTTCGGCGGTACCGAGGGCGTCGGGTCCCGTTTTCATGTTTTGCGCGCCCGGACTCGTTTTCGGCGGTACCGAGGGCGTCGGGCCCCGTTACCATGTTTTGCGCGCCCGGACTCGTTTTCGGCTGTACCGAGGGCGTCGGGTATCTTTTTCATGTTTTGCGCACCCGGACTCATTTTCGGCGGTAACGCGGGCGTCGGGTCCCGTTTTCATGTTTTGCGCGCCCGGACACGTTTTCGGCGATACCGAGGGCGTCGGGTCCCGTTTTCATGTTTTGCGCGCCCCGATTCATTTTCGGCGGTACCGAGGGCGTCGGGTCCCGTTTTCATGTCTTGCGCGCCCCGACTCGTTTTCGGCGGTACCGAGGGCGTCGGGTCCCGTTTTCATGTTGTGCGCCCCCGGACTCGTTTTCGGCGGTACCGAGGGCGTCGGGACCCGTTTTCAAGTTTGGCGCGCCCGGACTCGTTTTCGGCGGTACCGAGGGCATCGGGTCCCGTTTTCAAGATTTGCGCGCTCGGACTCATTTTCGGCGGTACCGAGGGCGTCGGGTCCCGTTTTTATGTTTTGCGCTCCCGAACTCATTTTCGGCGGTCCCGAACTCATTTTCGGCGGTCCCGGACTCGTTTTCGGCGGTACCGAGGCCGTCGGGTCCCGTTTTCATGTCTTGCGCGCCCCGACTCTTTTTCGGCGGTATCGAGGGCGTGCGGTCCCTTTTTCATGTTTTGCGCGCCCGGACTCGTTTTCGGCGGTACCGAGGGCGTCCTATCCCATTTTCATGTTTTGCGCTCCCGGACATGCTTTTGGCAGTACCGAGGGCGTCGGGTCCCGTTTCCATGTTTTGCCCGCTCTGATTCGTTTTCGGCGGTACCGAGGGCGTCGGGTCCCGTTTTCATGTTTTGCGCGCCCGGACTCGTTTTCGGCGGTACCGAGGGCATCGGGACCCGTTTTCAAGTTTTGCGCGCCCGGAATCATTTTCGGCGGTACCGAGGGCCTCGGGTTCGGTTTTCAAGATTTGCGCGCTCGGACTAATTTTCGGCGGTACGGAGGGCGTCGGGTCCCGCTTTCATGTTTTGCGCGCCCGGACTCGTTTTCGGCGGTACCGGGGGCGTCGAATCCCGTTTTCAAGATTTGCGCGCCCGGACTCGTTTTCGGTGGTACCGTGGGCGTCGGGTCCCGTTTTCATGTTTTGCGCGCCCGGACTCGTTTTCGGCGGTACTGAGTGCGTCGCGTCCCGTTTTGCGGGCCCGGACTTGTTTTCGGCGGTACCGAGGGCGTCGGGTCCCGTTTCCATGTTTTGCACGCCCCGACTAATTTTCGGCGGTACTGGGGGCGTCGGGTCCCGTTTTCAAGATTTGAGCGCCCGGACTAGTTTTCGGCGGTACCGAGGGCGTCGGGTCCCGTTACCATGTTTTGCGCGCCCGGACTCGTTTTCTGCGGTATCGAGGGCGTCGGGTATCTTTTTCATGTTATGCGCGCCCGGACTCATTTTCGGCGGTACCGAGGGCGTCGGGTATCTTTTTCATGTTTTGCGCGCCCGGACTCGTTTTCGGCGGTACCGAGGGCGTCGGGTCCCGTTTTCTTGTCTTGCGCGCCCCGACTCGTTTTCGACGGTAGCGAGGGCGTGCGGTCCCTTTTTCATGTTTTGCGCGCCCGGACTCGTTTTCGGCGGTACCGAGGGCGTCTTGTCCCATTATCATGTTTTGCGCTCCCGGACACTTTTTCGGCGGTACCCAGGGACTCGGGTCCCGTTTTCAAGATTTGCGCACCCCGAATCGTTTTCGGCGGTACCGAGGGCGTCGGGTCCCGTTTCCATGTTTTGCGCGCCCGGACATGCTTTTGGCGGTACCGAGGGCGTCGGGTCCCGTTTTCATGTTTTGCGCGCCCCGATTCATTTTCGGCGGTACCTAGGGCCTCGGGTTCGGTTTTCAAGATTTGCGCGCTCGGACTAATTTTCGGCGGAACGGAGGGCGTCGGGTCCCGTTTTCATGTTTTGCGCGCCCGGACCTGTTTCCGGCGGTACCGGGGGCGTCGAATCCCGTTTTCAAGATTTGCGTGCCCGGACTCGTTTTCGGCGGTACCGAGGGCGTCGGGTCCCGTTTTCATGTTTTGCGCGCCCGGACTCGTTTTCGGCGGTACTGAGTGCGTCGCGTCCCGTTTTGCGGGCCCGGACTTGTTTTCGGTGGTACCGAGGGCGTCGGGTCCCGTTTCCATGTTTTGCACGCCCCGACTAATTTTCGGCGGTACTGGGGGCGTCGGGTCCCGTTTTCAAGATTTGAGCGCCCGGACTCGTTTTCGGCGGTACCGAGGGCGTCGGGTCCCGTTACCATGTTTTGCGCGCCCGGACTCGTTTTCGGCGGTATCGAGGGCGTCGGGTATCTTTTTCATGTTTTGCACGCCCGGACTCATTTTCGGCGCTACCGAGGGCGTCGGGTATCTTTTTCATGTTTTGCGCGCCCGGACTCGTTTTCGACGGTACCGAGGGCCTCGGGTCCCGTTTTCAAGATTTGCGCGCTCGGACTCATTTTCGGCGGTACTGAGGGCGTCGGGTCCCGCTTTCATGTTTTGCGCTCCCGGACACGTTTTCGGCGGTACCGAGGGACTCGTGTCCCGTTTTCAAGATTTGCGCGCCCGACCTCGTTTTCGACGGTACCGAAGGCCTCGGGTCCCGTTTCCAACATTTGCGCGCCCGGACTCGTTTTCGGCGGTACCGAGGGCGTCGGGTCCAGTTTTCAAGTTTTGCGCGCCCGGACTCGTTTTCGGCCGTACCGAGGTCGTCGGCTCCCGTTTTCATGTTTTGCGCGCCCGGACTCGTTTTCTGCGGTACCGAGGGCGTCGGGTCCCGTTTTCATGTTTTGCACGCCCGGACTCGTTTTCGGCGGTACCGGGGGCGTCGGGTCCCGTTTTCAAGTTTTGCGCGCCCGGACTCGTTTTCGGCGGTACCAAGGGCGTCGGGTCCCGTTACCATGTTTTGCGCGCCCGGACTCGTTTTCGGCGGTACCGAGGGCGTCGGGTATCTTTTTCAGGTTTTGCGCGCAAGGACTCGTTTTCGGCGGTACCGAGGGTGTCGGGTCCCGTTTCCATGTTTTGCCCGCCCCGATTTGTTTTCGGCGGTACCGAGGGCGTCGGGTCCCGTTTTCATGTTTTGCGCGCCCGGACTCGTTTTCGGCCGTACCGAGGGCGTCGGGACCCGTTTTCAATTTTTGCGCGCCCGGAATCTTTTTCGGCCGTACCGAGGGCCTCGGGTCCCGTTTTCATGATTTGCGCGCTCGGACT
>CAXKVV010002091.1:0-34014 GCA_964058805.1 Schoenoplectus triqueter
AGAACATGTTCAACTGGGCCCGAACTACGGTATCAAATGTTAAGCCCAGTCATCAAGATTTGGATGGATCGATTTATTTTTATTATTATTTTGAGTAAAATCTTATCTTTTACTAAATTCAAAGTTTGTTACAATAACCTTGAATTTAAATTTTTAGAAACGAAGAAATATATGAAAAGTAAAAGCAACATCAAAATCAACCATATTCAAGAGGATTGAATTCGGCTTTGAAGTATTCAGAAGATCATTGAAATTGCCTCCAATCGCCTCATACTTCATGAACTAGTATGTTGTCATGTTGACAACCTTGCTAACATCTCTGAATATCCAATTGCGCCTCTCTCCCACACACCAAATATAGTGATTTGCTAAAAAATTTCTATGCTCCTTTTTGTCGTGCGATGATATGGTTGCATCTTGTGTAGGATCGATGTTTTGTTGTAACAATGCTACGTATTGGCCGTCTGAGTTGAGATTGAAACATGTACAGACTGCGAAAACAAGGACATGTGTTGAAGATGTACAATCTCCTATCTTATTTTTATTAATTACTATACGGATACGATCAGATCTAATCCAATCATAACTCCTTTTACTCAACCTAATTCTTCAAGTACTATATTCAGAAAGAGATATTTTTTTCAAACTTTTTAACTATAGCACATCATTCATATTTTCATCATTAATTTTGTTGTTCTCTCTTTATTTATCTTAATTAAATGATTCACACCATTTTTTTCTTTCTTCATTTAAAAAATGATATAATATCTCTAAGGTACAATTTAAAGAATAAATAATATATTTCTTTATATTTCTTAATGAATTATTATATAGCTAATTATAATATTTATTATTAAATATATTTTTAGCATTCTGAAAAAATATATTTATGCTCAGAATTTCTTAATAGAAGTTATTTTACAAAAAATATTTTAAATATCTAATTATTTATATATGCTATGTTTTTTCGAAATAAAACCCGATGAACAATTCTAGTTATATTAAGTATTATTCAATATATGATCATCATTATATAGTTGGCAACTTAATGTCAATTAATTATTATTCTTAATTAAACCGCATACCTAATAGTACTGGATCTTATATCTCTACTGACACGTGTTCAAATTCTATGATGAACTATGAGAGACATGAAAATTAATATACGTCAGTATCATTTAGAGCTTTATTTTAAAAATATTAAAAATAGTATTCTTAATTAGTGTTCAAATATGTTTTATTTACTAATACATATTCTCAAACTGAATCAGATAAAATAAAATTAAATGAATCGAAGTCGATTAGATACGTAATGTTTCATAAATTCCATATTTTTATTTTTCACGGGCCGTATTTATCAAGTTAGATCAGTTGATAAAAAAATTGACATCGCAATCGAACCCAACATTTACAAAAAGTTGTTGTTATATATTTGTACTTGATAGGGCCTCCTATTCGACACCGTATAATGGGCTCAAGTAGGTCCACATGCCGAATTTGAGGGCTTCTGTAAGCTTAGAATTTCTCTTATCCTTCACGAGAGCCCTACCTCGAAATAAAGTGCCTTCAATGCCCAAACGTGACATTAAACGTCATGAATGCCTATGCACGACGTAACGTGCCATGAATGCACATGCACGACATTAAGTGCCATAATTCTCATCCCGAAGACAGCGGCTGAAACGACCCAACGGTCATATGGCGCGAAATGGAGCCAATATAAAGCATATCCCCGATATGCCGGGATGAGTTTTGAACTCACACATTCACATACATGCACACCATATAGTATATAGGGAAGAGTAAAGCGTGTCGAACCCCCATTTCAGTGACCGGTAAACAACCCGTATCATTTAGAGCCCACCGTGCTTACCACTCCTATGACGAGCATGCAATCAGGAGACGCGCAACCAATTCATGTTCATTCCCCTTCATCAGCGCATCTCCCCCCTGAATATTATGAAAGGGACAAAGCATTCGTCCAACCAACTCAACACATTCCACCTCACTCTACTCATGATGAACAATCCATACCTCAACTTCCTCCTATTCAACAACCTTCATTCCAACAGCCATATAATACAGGTTATACTTACACATATCAACTTTTTTAACATTCTTATCAACCACAATTACATCAACCATACTATCTAATGCACCCTCAAAAGCCATACTACCCATATATTGATCATCTGGACTATCACCCTTATTGGTACAATGGTACTGCATACCCGGAGTATGGTGGTTACTAATACCATAGCCTCAACAATTTTCAACAAGTCATACTGGCTATTTTCAACAATTTTCAACAAGTCATACTGGCTATTTTCAACAATTTTTAACAAGTCATTCACAACAAATATCACCCCCGCCTTTTCCGAGACAGCAGAAAAAGCCACAACCTCTCACCGTTAATAATCACAAGCGCCGATAGGCCCCGAGCAACAATGAGTCTTTGAACTCATCTTCTAACAATCATTCTCAATTTCGATAATAGTTAACTGGTTCGATAGATCTCACTCACATTGAGCATTTAGTTCAAGAAGGCATCGACAAAAGGTTAGTCGATGATGGTGGACTCAAGCGTGGATTTCACAATGTCGATGATAGTCCATTAGCAGAGAATATCTACGCCGATGCCATGCCAACCTTCAACTTCTCGACACTGGATAATTTCAAAGGTAGTGACGACAGTCAAGATCCTGAAACCTTTGTTTTTGGGTTTCAAGAAAAATTAAGGGTGTTGGAGGTCTCTAACGATATCATGTGCCGTTTATTAATTGTTTGCCTTCGAGCGATGCTTGGGAGTGGTACATGAGACTCCCTAAGAGATCTATCAATAATTTTGGAGAATTCATAAAGGTATGTCTGGCGCATTATGTCAACTTTTAAACACCCCGTAAATCTTATGATTAGCTCTTCGAGATTATCCAGGGTCGAAAGGAGAAAACTCGGGTATATATAAATGGATTCATCAAAGCTTCCTGAAAGGTTGACAATTACAATGAAAAATTAGCTTTTGCTATGATAAAGAAATATCTTCGAGATCGGGGTCCATGCACACTCTGATTTGCTTCTCTGGCATAGAATATCAAAACGTTGTAATAATTTTTATTATTTGCAGAATGATTTATGTGAGGAGAATAAGATGTTGAGTGACAAGAAGAATGACATTCATCATCTGTTACGTGCCCCAAAAATAAGAATGACAAATAAAATAATGGTCGTGATCATCCGAAAGGCGTCCGACGAGAAGACAAGCAATCTAACCCTCCACCTGAATACTGCTCTCATTTCACCACATATGCCAAACCGATAAAACTCCAACCAGGAGAACTAACCAGGTTTATCAGTCGGAACTTCTATGAGAAGTTCACTTCGAGATATGATAGATCGGAACGAAAGTTTCGGAATGTCATTTCGAGAAAGCCTAACTAAAGAAGAGAATATCTGCATGGTAAATCCAGTTGGGAACAAACTCTAACGGTCAATATCATTAGCGGTGGGCTAGCATCAGGTGGTGACGCGAAACAAACTCATCGAAGCTATCAGTATCAAAGCAAGTTTCGCTCGGTGATGAATGTCGAGAAGAAGCAACCGAGGTATGAGGATACTATATCTTTTTTAGAAAAAGATCGAGGTAATGTGGAAGGTCCTCATGACGATGCTATATGTTTACCCTTAAAAATCTCAATGATAAACCAACTAAACAATTAAGGATAAATATCAATTATCAGTGATAAATCATAAGAAACGGAAAGAAAGGCAAGAGAGAGGGACCATCAGCCAGAAGAAGTCACTGCTGAACCCCGAAATAAGTTTATTTATCCCACAAGGAAATTTTGGGATAAAAAACAAGGGTATAAAATACCCCACCATCCACTATCCATTTGAGATGGATGACACTCAAGAGATTCAGGAGAGAAAAAGAACTCTTGAGGTGTCATCCATGTGATCATTTTTTCTCTAATAAGTGAGACCCACCTGACAGTCTCACACAAGCAGCTTCAACAGCATGAACCTAACATATCCACTAAATCTAATCAAGCTGGAACAAGGATTAAACATTAATCCCACAAAGAAATTCTAGATAAGGGTCAGAGGTATAAAAGCCTTGCCACCTACTATTCATTCGAGGAGGATGACCCTCAGGAGAATCAAGAAAGAGAGCTCCTGAGGGGTCATCCATTTAATTATTATTCACTGACAGGTGGGTCTCATACCTCAATAATAGACACCAATGAAAGTCAAGATTAAACCCTAAGAAATCAACCCTCAGAACAAACCCCAAGAACTAAAGCAGTACAATCCCTGTACAATGAGAACTATGTCAATGTCAAGTCAGTATTTTGATATAGCCAACTACAAGAAATTTCAACATAATTTTTCTTTTATGAACATGGATTGAAAATCAATTTCACAAGACTGATCAGGTGCCAACTGTGCGACCCTTTTTCGCGCGCTCCGCACCGCCTTCCTGTGGTGTTGGCGATGGGATGCAGAAGAAGGACACGAATATCCCTCCTAAGCGTGCATTTGTTTAACGCCGGTTAATTCTACCATTTAGACCAATTTGAATGCACATTTAGGGTATTTTAGTGATTGTGAGTTCTTGTAGATTTCGGTGGGCGCAAGCCCCCACCGTTAATTACCCTAGGCTGTTAACCTCGAGACACCTTTGGATCTTTAAAAGGGAGAAGCAAATAGTATAGCTAAATGATGGTCAAGTGGTCATGTGCTTCTGTGATTGGGATCACTGAAGCATCTTAAACTCACCAATAGGTCAGTCCAGTGAGATGGGGTGATATTTACAGATCAGTTCAATCTTTACCGCTCCAGGAGGTAATATTATCAATGGATGAGATTGACCTTCGTGGAGGGACGAAAGGTGAGTCAACTACAAAACGACTCGACCTTAGTTGACTTAGAAGATAAACCAACTACAGAACAGTTTAATCTTCACTAGTCAACGACCAATCAAACAAAATACAACTCGAATCACTTAGCCGGTTGATCTTGAGATTGGTGAATCAAGAGACGGGTGGATTTGGCCCACGTGTTTCTTTTCACTAATCTTCTAGATCATGAATTCCAAACACTAAGCTGATTCATAAACCTAAGAACACAACTGCACACAAAGTCAAACATGAAGCACTAAGCCAGTTTGACATTGAGGCGTGTGTTAGTGAAAGAACCAACTATAGAACGGTTCATATTCACTATTTTTGTCGATGAATTAACTACAGAACGATTCAATCCTACAATCTCGGGAGATGAACTAAAAGACAAACTTATCGACGGATTAGTTCAGTCTTACTAGCTCAGCTGGTCATGAATTACTTATTCATGACACCGAGTCATTAAGATATCATTTCTTTTGGACATCGTGATGTTCTTCTCTCTCAAAGTCAACATATTTCCTTGTGTTGATGTCACAGTCTTGGTCATTCTTCAACGAGCGTCAAGATGTTCTTGTCCCGACTGGTTATCCTGAATGTTACATTACTTGTGCAGAAATTAATGTTTCACTTAACATCCCTTGCGTGAGCATATCTAGTCACTTCTAAAATATACACATTGTTTATTGATTTTACCAAGGTAGTGTATTTCATTATTATCTCAATTGCAAGGGTGAATTTATCATTTTATCTTTACCATTATTATTATCATTTTTTTATTGTCATATTTTGTTTTCTTTTATTTATCCATTATTATTTTTTTATTATCCTCAAACTCTTATTCATTTTTGTAGAAAATTATTCACAAAAATAATAAAAAATGAATTAGTTATTATTCATGATTTCATTTGAATTTTTATGATTTTTATGATAGCTAAAAGAATAGAATTTTATTTTTATTATTTTTAAATTCTATTAATTTTGTAGAAAATTATTTACAAAAATAATAAAAGATGAGTTAACTATTCTTCATGATTTTTGTTTTGATTTTAGGATTTGTAATAGCTAAAAGAATTATTTTTATTTTTATTATTCTTTTGTTCTATTTATGATTTTATTTGAATTTTAAGCTTTTGTTTTTATTACTTTCATTTTATTTATTACTTGTAGAAAAATAATAGAAAATGAATTTTATTTGAATTCTAGGCTTTTTAAAGTAGGATTTTATTTTATTGTTTTTATTCTATTTATTATTTGTAGAAAAATAATAGAAAATTAATTTTATGTTTTTATTTAAATTTAAGGATTTTTAGAATAGGATTTTATTTTATTATATTTTTATTGATATTTTTAAACTGAAAATAATAATATTTATTCTATTATTATATTTTTTTCTTTGAGTTTTAGATTTTTAACTAAAATAATGTAATTTGATTTGTTATGTAATTTTATTTTGGATTCTAAAATAAAATAAGGTATATTTATTATTATTATTATTATTATTTATTTATTGTTTTTTATGAAAAAGATTAAAATAATATTTATTGTTAATAAATTTCATTGTTATTTATTCTCTTTTTATAATAACTAAAGAATAAAATTTATTCTATTATTTCTTATTGGATATTATTATTATTATTTTATGAAAAATCACTTGAAAAATTAGTAACATATATCTAATTATGATTTAAGATTTTTTTTGATTTTTTTTGGAATTTTTATAATATCTAAAATGATAAATCAAAACTAAATTAAATAGGAAAATATAATATAGTGTCTTTTTCTTTTAAATTATTTTATATAATAATATTTTTTAAAATTAAAATATTCTTATACAGAAAAATACTTTGAAAAACAAGGAATTTTTAAAAATAAATTTGAGTTAATTTGGAGTTGAGTAACATTTTCAAATGATTTATTTACTTTTTTTTTTAATTTTCTGTTATTAATTGAATTTTGGGTTTAATGGATTGGGCCTAGATTAATTTCTGTTATTTTATTCTGTGAATTGGGCCTAGATCAGAACTGGGCCGGCCTCTTTCCATTATTCAACTATGATTTATGTGGGCCATCGGATTTGCTTTGTGATTAGTTTTTAGAAGATCAAGGGTCCAGATACATCTTTGTTATTCTTTTTAATTGACAGGTCACAATGGTCGTTAGATCTCTTTGAGATTCCCTCGGATATGTCAGGATTCGTGCTAGTGCACTAAGAATCGTGTCAGCTTTGTTCTTCATCTCATCTGTTAGTTACACGCCGAGATTCGTGCCACTAGTGTTCCCGACGACTGGGAGCTCCGATTGACTATCGACCGGTGGCCCTGGCATCATTTAGGTGAAAAGAGTTCAACTGTGATCTTTGATTAGAGATCCATATAATAGAATAAGAGGGGGAACTGTACCGATTCGGTACAGTGGTACAGTTCGGTACCGAGTTGAATTAAATCGATTTATCAATCAAATTGAGTGTTGATTCTTGTAATTCTTGCAATATACCTTATCGCCTTGATGTGATTGAAGTATTCATTGACTGTATTAAAACAATTAACTCGAATTGCAATGAAAATTCTCAAGTAGTTAATACGGTTTGATATCAGACATGAAATCGATAGCAATCTTGATTGTCAAGGCCTTGTGTATGATATATACATGTTCTCCACCTCTTTGCACAACTCCATTTGATCTGTTCTATGATTTTAGTATGAGTTAAAGGTGAATTTCATGCTATTGTACAGAGGGGATGAACGGGTGTGTATACAAACCGAATTGCTATCGATTCAGTTGTAAATTTCACACAATTGAATCTCAATTGAGCAATCAAGCTTGCAATAGAATTAGGAGAGTTACATAAACCCTTCAACTAATCACAATTGCAATTATTATCAAGATTTCCTTTGAATAGTACTCAGGAGGGTTACAAAAACCCTTCAATCGAGTTTCATATCATCCTACATGCTCTCTCATCATGATCAACATCAAGAATAACAATGAAAATGAAGAGAGAAGAAAGATATAGAGGAAGAAACAAAGAAACCGAAAAATGACAGAAATTCAAAAAATTCCATTGCTGCCTTAACACTTACATCAATGCTTTCAAGGGATTGCACTAGCCGCTGAACAAAGATTCAAACTTTATTCAATTAAAGAAATTGGATCAAGAGCACTTAATCTCTCATCTCTCTTTACAATTGTTATTTCTCTCTCTTTCGTTCTCTAATGTCAGTGTTGATCTTCCTCTCTTTTTTTTAATGTCCAGGATGAGGTTTATATAGGTTTAGAGGCTTAATTGTGATTGGTGGATTGATTAGTGGCCGGATTACAACCTTTCAATTGATCTCATCCCTTGATTGCATCTTACTCAATGGTTAGGATTAATTTGTGCTTCTTTTCATTCAATTCACTGTCTTGAGTCAACACTTGACAGTTTCAAGTTTGATAGAGTTGGTTAAACTCTTCTTCTATTTACTTTATTGCCACTACTTTGCACCAGTTGGCTCTCTCATGTTTCTAGGCCCTTCTAGAATATTCTAATTGTTTGAACACTCTCAGTACACTCTCTATATAAGCTCTGACTGGTTTTTAATTTCAATTAATTAATCAAAAACTTAATTCTTCACTTAAGCCTCACTCACGGCCTATTCATTCAATTAATATTTCTCTTTATCAATTCTTTTAATTGATAGCTTGCACATTCTCTCCTTACCTCCATTGATCGATTTAACATCCTGGCATGATCAATTGTGTACCTTTTTACTGAACTTGAACACCTTCACCCATGACCGATTGGTGAATTGGTATAACACTGAGTTAAAAGCTTCAAACAACCAATTTGACACTTGCCTTAGTATCGTATGGGTAAAAGTAGTGCTCTTGCATAATCAATTGGACTTGCAAGCATTCAAAGAGGTAATTTCCATTTTGAAGTCGATTAACTACTTCTGTCAATTTCTCTCTCCTCTTTTGCTAATTGTTTCAATTGATTGCTTGAATAGTATCGTGTGAGTGTTTGGAAGCTTCTTTGAAGAAGAATCGAAGTAAAAAAAAACTATGTAGAAATCCCTTCCAACAATGGCGCCTTCATCGATCTCGGGCGGAAGAAAAAGGAAGAGAGGGAGAAGGAGTTAGGATGAAGGAGGGTCGGATGTGCCTGGCCCACATGAGCCAATGCGTCAAGCAAGGGGCAGTCAGAGAGAGGAGACGCATGGACCAGGTACACACCTCATTCCCCGTTTGATTTAAATTGCTGACTTGATCTGTGCATGAACTTGGTGTATGCTTGCTAGTGTGAGCTATACATATATAAACCTGACAAATGGGCCCCATCTGTAAGCAATTGAGTCTAGGCCCATAGATTCAATTATGGATCGATTAGTTCTCTGCTTATGTTTAATCAATCTGACTTGGCACAATCTGATAGGGCTACTTAGTTAATCACTCCATTAATCACCTGTATTAGTATTAATGTATGTTGATGTGGCATAAGGCAATGAATGCCATATGTCTTAGTCCACTGTGATGTGGCACCAATGACCAGCTGCCATGTGACACTGGGTGATGAGGTGTGTTACTGCTGTTCTACCATGTGGCATGTAAGTGTTGAGGTGGACCTGTCAGGGCCTGCCACGTGGCATGTTGGTGGGACCCACATGTCAGGTTAGTATAATGGTGGGACCCACCCAGCAGAGGTGGACCAATAGGAGACTGCCATGTGGCACTGACATGCTGAGGTGGCTTCTCTATGTGCTGCCATCTGGCACTCCCTTTCAATACTGTGCACCACTCACACACTGTAAAGTGGCCATAATGCTGATGTGGCCCAATCAAATCTGGCCACTTGTCTCTGTCTGGTGAAGCGGCTGCTGACATGGACCACTGGTTGACTGCCATGTGGCATAAGTGGGACCCACTTGTCAGATATGTGGGACCCACATGGGTGAGGTGGACCAATGAGGTGCTGACACGTGGCACTGACATGCTGAGGTGGTCCAATGAGGTGTTGACACGTGACACCCTCTCTCTCTTCTCTAATTCTGTATATGTATGTTTGAGATCCCCAATTTTCACCCAGTAGTGTATATATCTCCAAGTTGCACCCAGATGAACACTTGAATGAATCTGATCCCTTGATCTGCTTATTTAATCTATTTTATCTTCTCTGAATTTATTTTAATAGCTCCACTCATCCAAAAATCATGAAATTTTCACCAAAAATCCCTAAATTCATGATGATCACTCCTGTAATTTTTAATTCCACTTTTGCCCCTGACTCCTTGCATTAAAAATTCATTTGCCAAGAAAACCCTATTTTCCTCTCTGAATTAATCTCAGATTTCAATTATAGCTCAGTGTCTCCGCCAAATAAAATTTTCTTATAGAAACTACCCTAATTAAAGACCAATTTAGACTTGTATTGATGCTTATTAGGGTTTGATTTGATCAAAAGCTGATTACTTATCAATAATTGATGTAAATCTAGATTTGATCAGATGGTTGCTCTCAGCTTTGACATCTGATCAGTCTTGTGAAATTAACTTCCAATTCATGTTCATGAGGGTGACTTGATCAAAAGTTGATTACTTGTCAATAATTGGCACAAATCATGGCATGGTCAGGTGGTTGCTTACACTTTAGCACCTGGTCAGCCTTGAAAGCAAAATCACATTTGAGATTTCTTGTGATTGGTTGTATCAAAATACTGGCTTGGCATCGACACAGTCCTTGCTGTATAGAAATTACACTGCTCCAATTCTTAGGGTTTGCTCTGAAGTTTGCTGCTTAGGGTTTAACCTTGATTTCCTTGATGTCTGTCACTGAGGTGTGGTGCCCACCTGTCAGTGGAAAATGATTACATGGATGACCCCTCAAGAGATCTCTTTCTCCCTCCTGAATCTCTTGAGTGTCATCCATGTCGAATGAACAGCAGATGGTGGGGTATTTATATTCTTGCTTTGCACTTGGGATTTTCTTGTGGGATTAATGCTTATCCCTTGTTCCGGCTTGATTAGGTTTAGTAAATAGGCTAGGTTTATGCTGTTAGAGCTGTTTGCAAGGGACTGCCAGGTGGGTCCCAATTGTAAGAGAAAATGTGATCACATGGGTGACACCCAAGAGATCTCTCTTCTCTCTTTTGAGTCTCTTGGTTGTCACCCACGCCGAGTGGATGGTGAATGGTGAGGTATTTATACCTTTGTCCCTCACCCTCATATTTCCTTGTGGGACAAATGAACTTATTCCGGGGTTCATTAGCGACTTTTCTGGCCAGTGGGCCCTTTCTCTTCCCTCTTCTTTTTCCCCTTTCTTATGTTTTATTATCAATAATTGATATTTACTTTTTCATTTACTCAGTTGTTTATCTTTGAGATTTTCCAAGGGTAAACACCAATGTTGGAAACATCTGATCAAGTCAGGATTTGTATCAATTGTTGACATATAATCAATTGTTGATTAAATCAAGTCCTAATGAAGTATCAATACAAGTCTAATTGGTGTATAATTGGGATGGTTTCTACAAGGGAATTTTATTTGGCAGAGACACTGAGCTACAATTAAAATCTAGGATTAATTCAGAGGAGAAAACAAGATTTTCTTGAGAAAAGAATTTTTAACACAAGTGGGCAGGGGTAAAATTGGAATTAAAAATTAGAGTAATGGTCACCATGAATTTCGAAATTTTTTATGAAAATATTAGAATTTTTGGATAAGTAGAGCTATCAAAATAAATTCAGAGAACATAAAGCATATTAAATGAATTGATCAAGGGCCGAGATTTAATCAAGATCTCTCTGGGTAGAACTTGGGGACAGAATACTCTTTGGGTACAATTTGGAGACCTGAATAAGCTTACACCCCAACAACCACCTCTAGCAGGCTATGCCACGTGGCAGCACCTGATTATGCCACGTGGCAACCAACCATTGGTCCACGTTAGCAACCATTAATAGACTATTAGCATTAATGAAATGCTACTTTAAGTTAACAACCAATTAGATTATGCCAACTCAGCTCAATTAACTCTAATTTGTGCACTAATCAGTTGATAATCACACTTGTGAGCCTAAGCATAGAGGACTTATAAGTGGGGTCCACTAGTCAGGTTTTTGAGTCTGTGGTGCACAAGCAAACAGCAAGCCAAGTTTACACAAATACACTACCTGAAATTTCAATGAGAGAGAGAAGAGTGCATGCACCTAACGCCTATGTGCTCTCTCTCTACATTCTCCTTTTCCTTTGCTTTGGTGCATGAACACCGGATGCAAGCATGCTTGTGGATGCCTCATCCTTCTTCCCTCTCCTTCTCTTCTTCTTCTCGACAACTGAAGAAGGCAAAGACGCCGTCAATGGAGATCGGGCAAAGGGTTGCGTTTTAAGTCAATTTCTTTTAGTCTTGGTTATCTAATGCAAAGGAGAGAAGGTGTGTAAAAATAGATTTTAAAAAAATGCAGTGAAGAGAAAGAGATGTGGTAGAGAGAAATACTTTGAGTCAAAACTTAGAACTTGCAAATTGGAGCTTGAAACTTACAATTAATGGATGGGAGGGCTTCTAGGATCTCAGGTGATGGTGTTAAAGCAAAAATTGATCAAACACTGTGCTAGAACTATCAAATTGATAGATGGAGTGTGCAGGGAGTTGTCTGACACTGAGGCAATGATGATGAAGCTTTGAGATGCAAGGAATAAGTAAGGGATCAAGGTGAAAGTTTGAAGCTTGGTAATAGGCTTGCAATGGAGAAGAAATGTAAATTCAATCAACTGCTATAAAATTGAGCTAAGGGAGCGTATGAGCAGTTTATAAATGAATGGAATAAGATCCAGAAAAGTCTAGAAGGAGCTAGAAGGGCCTGAGAAGGTGTGAAGGCTGAGTAGTGGCACATCAATGAATAACTTAAAGTGGTAGTTACATACAAGTCAAGCAAGTGAGGGCTTGGTTCAGTGAACCATGAAGCATAAGAGAGCAGCTTGGGTGAGTGATGTGATGCACCAAGTCTAGCTAAATCTAGAAGAGTCAAATCTGGTCAAACTGTTCAACTCCTATATAAGCCTCAATTCAGCAGCAATCAAAGAGAGATGCAAGAAGGATTAGCATTTGCTTAGTGCATATTACCCCTCTATACTACTCAAGAGTCCTAGAGAGCAAGTGAGAAACCAATTGGCCGATTGATCTCAATAAGCATTGAGAACTCGGTATACACTCATTCCCTCTCACCATTAACAATCAATTCAAGAATTTGAAGCTACAAGAGAAGAAGAGAGGTGAGTAATTCAATAAAAGCTGTGAGCTTGAGATGTAATTGTACTCAATTTTAATCAATTCAAGAATTTCCAATACTGCTCTTTATATTTTCACAAATGTTTCTTCAATTTAATCGGATTCTCCATCTTTTCTTGATTAAATCTTCCCTTTCGGTTGTTGCCTTGCTATTTCTATCATTTATCTTTCATTTTCTTGATTGAATTTTGATTAATTGACCCGAGAATGTGACTAGTACACTGTAATGATCGGGGCTGGTTGAAGACCAAGTGATCTCCCAGCCCCACACTCAAGCAAGTGCGCTGATCGAAGATCATTTGATCTCTCAGTCCTTTGCATCTCCAATTGATTGTTCAAAAAAATTCAATTTCTAATCAATTCATCGATTGGAAATACAAAAATCTGAGCAATTAACAGAACTTGAGATTGAACAAGCCATATAGTTATCTCCTCTCATAATTGAGGTGATTAAGCATTTAATCCAAGTGTAAATATGTTGACGATTGAGTTCTGTAAAGAAAGAATCTTGTCGATCAATTAGAAATGTAAAGTACACCTCAATTTCAGCGAACAATACCGATCGTCAGTTCTAGAGCTCGACGATTCACACGAATTAAAAGGAATTACAAGAGTAACTTGTTGCATCGCATTGATTAAGACTTGGAATTACAAGGTTAAGCATGAAATGGGAAGAATTATGGTTTGCATAAGCTTCAATTTCGATTGAATTCGTTCGGTACCGAATTCCGGTACAAAACTCAATTGATAGAGGTGGTGCCGATGATCCACTGCCCTGATGTGCAATCAAAGAACGCAGAGCAACTCTTTATACCAAGGCGACACTGTTAATGGTGGCTGATCTTCGATCAGGCCACCAGAGTACCAAGATCAATCCCTCGAATGTTTGACGCACAAGAGAGAAGAGACAGAGAGAGACTGTTACAACACTAATCTCAGAGGATCACACGAATCCTGAGATAGATCTAAAGGATCTGGGCTATTGAACGTTTAGAAAATTAAAGCGCAAGTTAATCTGGGCCTTTGATCCGTTCAATACAAATCTAAATTAAATCTGACGGCCCATGTAAAATAAAGAGTTAAATGAAAGATTTATGTTAATCTTGACACATATCTAACAGTCCAGATTAATCTAGAGATTAATTTTGGCCCAATTAGTAGGCCGACCCAGTAAGAGAAAGAAAAAGAAAAATTAATTCCGGCTCAATTCATTCAGCCCAAAGCTCAGTAAATAATAGAAAATTAAAAATAAAGAGTAAAATTTATTTCTAATTTTTTTTTTGTTTCTCATAGTATTTTTCTATGCAAAAATATTTCAGTTTTAAGGATTTTTTTGTTAGTGTTAGAGTGATCTACAACCAATCATGTGATGATTATACCTAGATTATGTATTAGGATGACTATTTATGATATATCAATTGTTCCTTGAGTTATTTATTATTTATATATTGAATTGGACTCAATTGTGAAACATATATATTAATTAATAATTACTCTAAAATGTCCCTAATTTGTTAATTACCTAGGAATAATAATTAACTAAGATTAGTGTGTAAGTTGAGTGATGATTGCGTTTCACAAATCATACGATAAGTGTTATCAGCTCAATTATACAAATAACGTGTTAGACATGTTATTGGACTTGACCTATAATAAAATACTATAAGGATTGTGTTTGTGTCATTAGTATTTTATTTGTTTGCTAATTCAAAGGTATGAGATGAGTGTTCTTCTTATACAAATGATTTGCACTTGTGGATATTATCCAATGTTGTCCGTAACTGGCAACCATATAGATTCTATCTCGATGTATATCTTTTATATGAAGAAAAAGTATGAATCAAGAATACCGATGTCCCTCTCGTTTATTGACGTGAGCGATGGTATCCAAATTTGGCGTCCCTAGATAAATAATGTAGTGCAACAATGACACATTCCTATTTTGTACTGTTCTGGATATCATGTGACATGGAATGAGATCAGGACGATTGTCATCGTTCAGGAACAAAATATTTATAGTCTACATTATATTTGTATGGCTTAGGGGTCACAATGCAAAATTGCTAGGTGCCACTTGTGATTTATGATGACTAAAAGTATTTTAATCTCATTGGTACTTTGTATACGGGTCCCAAAGGGTCACACCGTATAAGAACAAAGACTATAAACATTTCTTGATCATTTTGGTATTAGTTCTCTAGAATTAACATGAGTTAATTAATCATTAGACATGATTAATTAAGTATATCTATCAAAGAGTTTGATAGATAGGTCAAAACGGGTCAAAAGCAGCAACCAGTGAGTGTTTTCGGGACACATACGGATCCTGTGCGACCATGGGCACAGTGAATTCTGGGCAGTTTTCTGCATAGTGCGGTTCTGCGCATGGTTCGGTTTTTGAGCGGTTCGAGGGGTTATCTTGCTCAAAAAATAGCCAGATTAGGGGAAGGTTTCCATATAAAAAAAAGCCATATATATAGTCAAGAAACTCAAGATTTTTCATCCATAACCGACCCAAAATTTTGTTGCACCAGTTTTGCTATTCTCATGTGTTGAGAATCCTTTCCACCACCTCTAAGAGTTAGAATTCGTGGAGAAGGACCAGAGGATCAAGGAGAGCACTCTCAATTACCCTAGCAAGAGGTTGAGAAGGCGTTTGTGGGCTGTTCTTGGTGGATACCATTGGAGGAGATCTCGGTTGGTCTCTTAGTGTCGTGTGCGTCTCCCGATTGTTTTCTACCCTTCTGGTGACTTAAGCACGCATCAGAGATATTTTAATCTTATTTATAACTTATGTTTGGTTCAGTTTAAATCACATACAAGATCCTTTTGGTATTTTAGGTGAAATTTTTTGAATTTTTACACTAGTTACATCGATAAAATCCTGACATTTTTACTGTACTGAAATAATTTAAAAGCAAAATAATATTGTTTGCTTTTTTCTGTTTGATCAAGGTTTGACTTGCTATTTTGGCTATTATAAAAATTCTACAAAATCCAAATAAAATTCTGAATAATAGAAAACAATTTTTCTCTTATTTTTATAAGTGATTTTCCACAAAATAAAAGAGTTAACAATAAAAATAAATTCACCTTTGTAATTGAGTTAATAATAAAGGGTATTATCTTATTAATAAAAGTCAATAATAAATGCAATAATTCTTTTGTATTTTAGAGGTGATTAAATAAACTCACACAAGGGGTGTAGAGTAGCAAGGTATTTTTGCACAAGTAATATAATACTCAGAATAGTCAGTCAAATAACAGTTAGGACAAGAACATCCTGATACATGCCAAGAAGATAACTGAGACTGCAATATCAACACAGTGAGTGTGTTGACTTTAAAGAATAACATTATGATGTCTGAAGAGGTGACTTCATGATGGTATGATTAATGATTCATTGATCATCAATACACCAGTTGCCTCCCAAGACTGGTGGTGTATAGATATGGGACTGAGATGCTTCTAAGCCCATAATGTGACCAGATTAGAAGAGTTGAGTTGAACTGTTTAGAAACTCACTCCTTAACAAACCTATCTCAATATTAGACCAGCTAAGTGCTCTGAGTCTAATTTTGTGTACAAGACAATCCTGAATCTGTGAGTCTGCCAAGTGCTCAGAATTCATGATTTGAAAGATCAAGTAAGACAACTGTAGGGACTCTGTCCAGTGTCTACTGATTATGTGTCTTGAACAACTATTCATGACTTGACACGCTGGTAAGACTAAAATGATCTGTTTATAAGTTTATCTTCTAGTCCATGAGATCGAACTGACATGTTTGTAAGTTCATCTTCTAAGTCACAAGATTGAACTGATATGTTTGTAAGTTCATCTTCTAAAGAGTGAAATTGAACCGATCTATTTATAGGTTCATTCACTAACACACCTGCCTCAACGTTGAACTGGCTCAGCGCTTCATGTTTGACTTTGTGTGTAGAAGTATTTCTAGGTTTACAAATCCGCTCAGTGCTTGGAATTCATGATCTAGAAGATTAGTAAGATGTGCATGTGGGTCATATACACTAATCTTCTGATTTACCAACCTCAAGATCAACTGGCTTAGCGCTTCACGTTGTATTTTGTGTGATTGGTCATTGACTAGTTAAGATTGAACTGATCTGTTTGTAAGTTCATATTCTAGATCAATTAAGATTGAGTCGATATGTTTGTAGACTCATCTTGTATCTCTTCGTAGAGGTTGATCTGATTTGTTTGTAAGTGTGTGACCCTTTTTCACGCGATCCGCACCGCCTCCTGGTGGCGATGGGATGCAGAAGAAGGACAAAGAGATTCCTCCTAAGCGTGCATTTGTTTAACGCCGGTTATTTCTACTGTTTAGACCAATTTGAATGTACATTTAGAGGGTTCTTAGTGATTGTGAGTTCTTGTAGATTCCGGTGGGCGCAAGCCCCTACCGTTAATTACCCTGGGCTGTTAATCTTGAGGCACCTCTAGATCTTTAAAACGGAGAAGCAAATAGTATAGCTAAATGATGGTCAAATAGTCGTGTACCCTCATGATCGAGATCATCAGGGCATCCTGGATTCATCAAAAGGTTGATCCAGTGAGATATGGGATCAAAAACGAACCTACTACAGATCGGTTTAGTCTTTACCGTCCCGAGAGATAACCTTACTACAGATCAGATTAGTCTCTACGGAGGGGTTTGAGGTGAGTCTACTACAGAATGACTCGACCTCAGTTGATCTAGAAGATAAACCTACTAATGAACGGATCAATCTTAACTCGAAGCACTAAGCCGGTTGATCTTGAGGTTGGTGAATCAGGAGAAGGGCGGATATGGCCCACATGGTACTTATCTCTGATCTTCTAGATCATGGATTTCAGGCACTAAACGGACCCATAAACCTAGGAACACAACTGCACACAAGGTCAAACCTGAAGCACTAAGCCAGTTTGACGTTGAGGCGTGTGTCAGTGAAAGAACCTACTGTGCGACCCTTTTTCGCGCGCTCCGCACCGCCTCAACGGGTGTTGGCAGTGGGATGCGGAAGAATGACACAGAGATCCATCCCAAGCATGCATTTGTTTAATGTCGGTTGATTCTACCATTTAGACCAATTTTAATGCACATTTAGGGGTTTTTTTAGTGATTATCAGTTCTTGTAGATTCCGGTGGGCGCAAGCCCCCACCGTTAATTTCCCTGGGCTGTTAACCTCGAGGTACCTTTAGATCTTTAAAAGGGAGAAGTAAACAGTATAGTTAAATGATAGTCAAGTGGTCACGTGCTTCGGTGATTGGAATCACTGAAGCATCCTGGACTTACCAATAGGTCAGTCCAGTGAGATGAGGTGATGAAAAGATGAACTTACTACAGATCAGTTCAATCTTTACTGCTCCAGAAGGTAATCTTATCAATGGATGAGATTGACCTTCGCGGAGGGATGAAAGGGGAGTCAACTACAGAACGACTCGACCCTAGTTGACTTAGAAGATAAACTAACTACAGAACGGTTTAAACTTTACTAGTCAACGACCAATCACACGAAATACAACTCAAAACACTTAGCCGGTTGATCTTGAGGTTGGTGAATCAGGAGAAGGGTGGATTTGGCCCACGTGTTTCTTCTCACTGATCTTCTAGATCATGAATTCCAAGCGCTAAACCGATTCATAAACCTAGAAACACAACTGCACACAAAGTCAAACATGAAGCGCTAAGCCAGTTTAACATTGAGGTGTGTGTCAGTGAAGGAACCAACTACAGAATGGTTCACATTCACTGTTTTGTGGATGAATCAACTACAGAACGATTCAATCTCACAATCTCGGGTTCAGTCTTACTAACTCAACTAGCCATGAATTACTTGTTCATGACACCGAGTCATTAGGATGTCGCTTCTTTCGGACATCGTAATGTTATTTTCTCTTAAAGTCGACATGTTTCTTCATGTTGATGTCGCGGTCTTGGTTATTCTTCAACGAGCGTCAATATGTTCTTGTCCCGACTAATTGTCCTGAATGTTGCATTACTTGTGCAAGATCACTGTGTTACTCTTCACTTTTTACGAGCATGTTTAATCACCTCTAAAGTGTAGAAAGATTATTACACTTGTATTGATTTTTAAGATAATTCTTTTCATTATTATCTCAATTACAAAGGTAGATCTATCTTTTATTTTTGAATTCTATTTATTTCTGTAGAAGATTACTTACAAAAAAAAATAGAAAATGAGTTAGCTATTATTCAGAATTTAGATTTTTGGGATTTTATAATAGTCAAAGTAATAGAATTTTATTTTTATTATTTTTAAATTCTATTTATTTTTGTAGAAAGTTACTTACAAAAATAAAAGAGTAGTTAGCTATTTTTCATGATTTTTTTATTTTGATTTTAGGATATATAACAGCTAAAAGAATTATTATTATTTTTATTTTATTTATGATCTTATTTGAATTTTAGGCTTTTATTTTTATTACTTTCATTTTATTTATTACTTGTAAAAAGGAATAATAGAGAATGAATTTTGTATTTTCATTTGAATTTTAGGATTTTTAGAATAGGATTTTATTTTATTGCTTTTATTCTATTTATTACTTATAGAAAAAAATACAAGAAAAGTGATTTAATACTTGTTGAAAAATAATAGAAAATAAATTTCATTTGAATTCTAGACTTTTAAAAGTGGGATTTTATTTTTATTTCATTTATTGAATTTTATTATTTTTAATTTTAAGCTTCTTATTACTTTATTTTATTTATTATTTGTAAAACCATAATAGAAAATAAATTTTATGATTTTATTTGAATTTTAATCCCTTTATTATTCCTATCCTATTTATTATTTATAAAAATAATAGAAAATGAATTTTATGATTTTTATTTGAATTTTAGCTCTTTTTGAATAAGATTTTTTTTATTATTATTATTTTTTTTATTATTTGAATTTTAGAATTTTTATAGTAACTAAAAGAATAGAATTTATTATATTCTTCATTACAATCATTATTTTCCTCATTGAATTTTATTTGCAAAATATTAGAAATGATTTAACTCTTATTATATTTTTATTAGTATTTTTAAACTGAAAATGATAAAATTTATTCTATTATTATTATATTTTTATTTTGAGTTTTAGATTTAGATTTTTAACCAAAAGAATGTAATTACTTTATTATATGATTTCATTTTCGATTTTAAAATGGAGTAAGGTATATTTGTTATTTAATATTATTTTATTTATTTTTATTTTTTATAAAAATAAAATATTAAAGATTAAAGTAATATTTAACTATTATTAATGAATTTCATTTTTATTTATTCTTTTTATATTAATTAAAGAATATAATTTACTCTATTATTTCTTATTGTATATTACTATTATTATTATTATTTTATGAAAAATCACTTGAAAATCAGTAAAATATATCTAATCATAGTTTAAGATTTTATTTGAATTTTTAGAATTTTTAAAATATCTAAAATGATAAATTAAAGCTAAATTAAATAGAAAAATGCAATATAATGTCTTTTATTTTTAAATTACCTTTATAGAATAATATTTTTATAATTAGAATATTTTTATACAGAAAGATGCTATGGAAAACAAAAAAAATTTAGAAATAAATTTGAGTTAATTTAGAGTAGAGGAATATTTTCAAATGATTTATTTACTATTTATTTTTCATTTTCTGTTATTAATTGGCAGTTGGGCTTAATGAATTGGGCCGAATTAATTCTCTTTTAATTTTGCTGTTGGGCCCAGTATATTTTTCTTTTACTTCCTCTGTGTTGGGCCGACTCTACTCTGGGTCGTAAGTGCAGCATTTAATATAGTCCGTTGGATCATGCTGAGATTAGTGCAGAGTTCTTACTCAAATATTCAAATGTACTTGGGCCGCTAGATTCAATTGAGATGTGTGTTTAATAGATTTAAGGCCCAGATTGAATTGATCTTTAAATTTTTTTAAGTCCTAACAGATCTCATCCATTAATAAATCTCGTGATTGGTGAGGTGTTTCAAGGTTCACGCCAGATGATTCTTTACTTCTCCCAACTCGCCTTTGCGTCAGGATTCGTGCTAAGTCACGCTCCTGGCGACCGGAGCACTTCCTCTCCGATCAGATCGATGCCTTAGCATCGTCTCACCTTGGTAAACTCCTCTATGGTACTGGATTGAAGATCCATACGGTGATCAATGCCACATGATAGTACCAATTGAGGTACCAGTTGAAATCAGTACCAAAATGCTTCCTTTGTCGAATTCAATAAAATTGATCGAAATTTTCATCAATTACAAGATTGATAAGCATTGTATTGATGCATAGACATGATCTGAGGTAAGCTGAGGGCTTCCACTTTGGCCTTAGCAACATTAGAACACTTCGTTGCTCGGCAACACGTGGTACCAATTGGTACTGAGTTGGATTCAACAGATTTAATCAATGTCATTGATAATTGCAAGATCAATAAGCATCGCCTAGGTGTATTAAGGTGATCTTAAATCAGTATGAGAGATATCATTCACTGATAATCATGCTGAAGCACTTGTGGCTTAGAAGTGGATGGTACCGATTGGTACCGTTCTCAATTTACACCTCTCAGGCCTAAAGGCTCACCCAGATTTAGCTAGGGCCAGTGGCTCACTGAGTTGTAAGGTGTTGAAGCACAATACCAATTGGTTGTGCGCGAGACTGATCGGCATTGGCTCTGAACTCATCAAAATTCTTGATATTCACTGGATTATTGCACTTAATTGATGTCTCTAAAGCCTAAAGGCTCACCTAACTATTGCTAGGGCCAGTGACTTATTGAGATTACAATGATTGAGATTAATTCACCTCTGAAACTTGACGATATACTGATTTGTGTCAGAATCAGTAGATTTGTTATAAAATTGTAAAAATTAACTACTTAATCAATCAATATCATACAGATTGGGATAATTAGAGATAGAAAATCTTTATCATTTGATTATTGTACAGATAGAAGCAAAGAACTGAATTGAAATGAAAATTCTCAATAGAAAATCAACACGACAACAATTAAACTATAAATTCTTGATATTTGTGACTGATCCAGGCCTAAAGGCTCTCCAATCATTTTGTAATTGGGCCAGTGGCTCACTGGATTAAATTAATTAGTGTCAATTGATATGATTTAGAAAAGAAATATTAAGGAGATAGAAGAAAGAAGCAAATCCTTGCAAGAAGGCAGTAAAAACGAGAAAGAAGTCAAATTAACTATCTAATAAGCATAAATTGAATACTTAGAGCTCAATTCCAGAGAAAGAAACATAAAGAAACACCAATTGAATCAGTTTGTATGATTGATTACCTTAAACTTTTGATAGAAACACAAATTGATCAAATTCTTCTTGTTAACTCTTGTAAACTCTCTCTCTTCCCTAAATGATCACTATTGAATGTGTGTGAGTATGTAAATGCTCTCAATTGCTCGGCAGCGGTTCCTCCCTTTTGCTGGTACCGAATCTCAGTTTATATAGGCCTAAATCGGCCAATTAACTCAATTGTGATTGGTTGGATGTCTCTCACTCGGATTGCCAGCTTGGATGCATCCTCTCTCTTCATTCTTTATGTTTGAATGGTTGTGATTGAATTGTGTTTGTTCCCTAACCGTTTCTGTTAATAGCTTTGACCGTGCCGCGACTCAGTTGACCTCAATTGAGCGCCTGTTTCAACTGATGAGTGGCCCCTCACTGCTAAACCATATTTAAACACTTCCATCTTGTTGCTAAGATCCCTTTCTCTTTCAATTGCATAGTTCTTCACTCAATTTCTGAGTTGCACTTCCGACCCGTCTCCCCTCTTAGTCAAATTCACAATCTTTCATTCAATTGCTCTCTCAATCCATGTCAATAAGTATCGCCTTAACCTAACTAAGCTCTTTGATCACTCAATTCGGCTTCTAGAGTGCCTATTATATCTGCCTCTTTGTCACCGTCTTTATCAACTCTTCACCTTTAGTCCTTCCTCTTATTACATTGCTTTACAATCGCTTATCAATTGGCATCGTCTTAGCACAAAGAAGCTCTCTGTGTGTTCAATTTAGTGTTCAAAACACTTAATTGCATCTCTCCAAAGGTACACCCTTGCTGCTTCTACTCAGGTCGAGATAAAATCATTGTTCAATACTCTCCCTTATCGCTATACTCTTGTTCTCACCCTTCTGACTAATGCGTTGATGTTTATCAATTATTTTCAAGTCCTTTGTAGTGGTGAGGCGCCATGGGAAGAAGACAACGATCACGCGCGAGGAGAAGAAGAAGAGAGAGCGGGGTGAATGCTCGACTAGGCTGGATGATCCAGATGCACGTGCACCAAAGCGCCAGGGAAGAGTAGACCAGCGATTGGGAAAGCATACACCAGGTTCATCTCTTGTTTATTCTCGATTTTCAATAGGCTGTGTTGATTTGAATGAACAGACTGAATGGACTTGGTTCATGGCCTAGTTATGCGACTCTGCTTGCATTTCTGACTGTTAGGCCCCACTTGTAAGATTTAGAAGCTTAGGTCTATAGATCTGGTTGGTAGTTGATTAGTATGGTGATTAGAGTTACTAGGTTGAGGTGGCAGGGTCTGGTTGGTTGTTTATTTAACAAACCACCATTTAGCACTAATGATCTGTTAATGATGAGTGATGTGGCTCTGACCAATGATGCCATGTGTACCACTTTATGCTGACTTGTACCAATCAAATGAAGCCACATGTAACACCTGTGTACAGTGTGTGATGACATGGCACCCATCTGTGCCTGCCACGTGGCACCAAATGGGGCCCACTTGTCAGTCATCTCGTGGTATGGTGGGGCCCACAGTGGTGAGGTGGACCAATAGGGAAGTGCCACGTGGCACTCAGCTGTTGATGTGGCTCACTCTGATGCTGCCATGTGTCTAGCCGTTGTATCTCAAATAGTGAGGTGGCTTCATGATATGCTGCCATGTGGCACAGCTGGGTTGAGGTGGCTTGATGTAGCTGTGCCATATGGCATATGGTTGGGTGAGGTGACCTTCTCTGGTTGTGCCATGTGGCATATACTGAGATGAGGTGGACCACTGGTTGACTGCCACGTGGCACTGAGGTGGGGCCCACCTGTCAGGTGACTTGTGCCTGGGTGGGGCCCACTTGCTGAGTGGACCAATAGGAGGGTGCCACGTGGCACCTGGCTGCTGAGGTGGCTCAACCAGAGGCTGCCATGTGTCTCTGTATGGTAGAGTAGATGCTGATGTGGACCAATAGGGTAGTGACACGTGACAGTGGCTTGTTGACCTGCCCTATTCTGGTGCTGCCACGTGGCATATGTGGGGCCCACCTGTGCTGACATGGACCAATAGGGTTGTGACACGTGGCAGTGGCTTGCTGACGTGGTCCACTCTGGTGCTGCCACGTGGCACACCCTCTCTCTTCATTCATTTTTATTCTCAGTGCTTCTCACACCCAGTTTGTACCCAGAGCTGTTGTTGTCCCCAAGTTGTACCCAGAGAAAGCTTGATCAAATCTCAGCCCTTTGATCAATCCATTTAATCTGTTTTATCTTCTCTGAATTTATTTTAATAGCTTCACTTATCCAAAAATCATGAAATTTTCACCAAAAATCCCTAAATTCATGATGATCATCCCTGTAATTTTTAATTCCATTTTTACCTCTGCCTCTTTGAATTAAAAATTCTTTTGTCAAGAAAATCCTGTTTCTTCCTCTGAATTAATCCCAGATTTCTATTGTAGCTCAGTGTCTCTGCCAAATATTTCTCCCTTGCAGAAACCATCCTAATTAAACACCAATTAGACTTGTATTGATATGTATTAGGGTTTGATTTGATCAACAGTTGATTACTTGTCAATAATTGATACAAATCTAGACTTGATCAGACGGTTGCCCTTAGCTTTGGCATCTGATCAGTCTTGTGAAATTAACATCTAATTCATTTTCATGAGGGTAACTTGGTCAAAAGTTGATTACTTATCAACAATTGGCACAAATCATGGCATGGTCAGGTGGTTGCTCACAGCTTTGGCACCTGGCCAGCCTTGGAAGCAAAATCACATTTGAGATTTCTCATGATTGATTGTATCAAAATACTAGCTTGGCATTGACACAGTTCTCGTTGTATAGAGATTATATTGCTTCAGTTCTTAGGGTCTGCTTTGAAGGTAGGTTCTTAGGGTTTAATCCTGACTCCTTTGATGTTTGTCACTGAGGTGTGAGGCCCACCTGCCAGTGAAAAATGATTACATGGATGACATATCAAGAGATCTCTTTCTCTCTTCCGAATCTCTTGAGTGTCATCAACATCAAATGAACAATAGATGGTGGGGTATTTATACTCTTGCTTTGCATTTAAGATTTCCTTGTGGGATTAATGTTTAATCCTTGTTCCGGCTGGGTTAGGTTTAATGGATAAGCTAGTGTTAAGCTGTCAGAGCTGCTTGCGAGTGACTGCCAGGTGGGTCTCACTTGTCAGAAAAAGCATGATCACATGGATGACCCATCAGGAGATCTCTTCCTCTCTTCTGAATCTCCAGAGCGTCATCCACGTCAAATGAACAGTAGATGACGAGATATTTATACCCTTGCTTCGTGTTTCAGAATTTTCTTGTGGGACAAATACGGTTGCTCCGGAATTCGGCAGCGACTTCTTCTGGCTGGTGGTCCCTCTCTTCCTTACCCTTCTCTCTCCTCTTCTTATAATTTATTATTGATAATTGATTTTCATTCTCAATTATTCAGTTGTTTAATCCTTGAGATTTTTCAAGGGTAAACACCTACTATTGAACGGTTCATTCCACTGTTTGATGATGAATCGACTACAGAACGATTCAATCCTCCAGACTAGAAGACAAACTCATCGAAGGATTAGTTTGGTCTTATTAGCCTGACTGGTCATGAATTACTTGTTCATGACACAGGGCCATCATGATATCACCTCCTTGGACACCGTGATGTTCTTCCATTTGTGTTGATGTCATAGTCTTAATCATTCTCCGACGTACGTCAAGATGTTCTTATCTCAACTGACTATACTGGATGTTGCATTACTGGTGTAAGAATCATTGTGTTACTCCACATCATCTTATGTGAGCATTTTTAATCACCTCTAAATCATGGGTTTTGAATATTCAACCGGTTTGCAGATTCAGAGTTATCTCGTGTACAAAATTAGACTCGGGGCTCATGGCTGGTCTAATATTGAGAAAAGTTTATTGAAGGATGAGCTTAAAAACTATCATACATGTTATGCCTCATCAATCAATCAATCAATCAAGGTATATCATCACCTCGTTGATCATTCACATTCTCAAAATCGTGTAACGATTCAACAAACCGTTACAACACTTCAACAAATCATTATAACATTTCCACAAACCGTTATAACTCTTTCAGAAGATATCAGATTTTTCAGAAAAATTGGTCAATAGGGGGTCAAAACGTTACCAACGCTTTGTATATCGTTCAACATTTCAGAAAGTCATTCCAACGATTCAAGGAATCGATATAACGATTCACTAATATATGTTGACTTGTCAGAGAGTGGTCAAAGCATTGCTAACGTCCTGTGAAACGTTATAACGATTTCATGAATCGTATAACGATTTAGATAATCATTATGACGATTTAGATAATCATTGCCAACGCTTTATGAAACGTTCAACGATTTGGTAAATCGTAAAACGATTCAGAGAATCGTTATAACGATTCTTCATTATTATTTATTATCATCATCATTTTTTTGTTCTGTTTTGAATTTTATTTATAAGATGATTTAATTCTTATTATATCTTTATTTTAATTTTGGGTTTTTTATGATAGCTAAAAGAATAAGATTTGTTTTATTATTATATTTTCATTTGAATTTTAGATTTTTTTTCTTTTTATAATGACCAAAAGAATATACTTTGTTTATCATGTAGTTTTATTTCGGTTTTTTATATGATGATCAATAAGGTAAGGTACATTTATTATTTATTATCATTATTTATTTTGTTTTTATATGAAAAGATTATTCAACATAATATCTAACTATTATTTATGAATTTTATTTTTATTTATCTTCTTTTTATAATAGCTAAAGAATAGAATTTATTTTATTATTGCTTATGGAATTTTATTATTATTATTATTATTATTATGAAAAATCACTTGAAAAGTCAGTAAAACAAATCTAGTTATGACTCATAATTTTATTTGAATTTTGGAATTTTTATAATAGTTAAAATGATAAGTCAAAATTAAGTCAAATATACAAATACAATATAATGTCGTTTGCATTTAAATTATTTTTATATAATAATATTTTAAAAATTAAAATATTCTTATACAAAAAAATACTATAAAAATAAAGAATATTTAGAAACAAATTTGAGTCAATTTATAGTTTAGGAACATTTTCAAATGATTTATTTACTCATTATTTTAATTTTTTGTTATTAATTGAATATATTGGGCTTAATCAGGGCCTTTGGATCTGCACCGAGATTAACGTATATCTTTTATCCAACTTTATTCTTATTTGGGCCGCAAGCATATGAGATAAGAGGTCCAGATTCATTTATTATTTTCTTTTGAACTGTAACTTATTATAAACATCTGATCTGTTCCAATATTCACACGTGTGTTTCAAAGTTCGTGCTCGTACATCAATACTCGTGTTACCTCTTCACCTTGATTCTACGGTGTCGCCAACGACCTAAACGATAGATTCTCGATCGGCCGAGTGCGTCAGCGTCGTCTCACAATGAGGAGTCCATCTACGGTGCTTGATTAATGATCGAAACGATGAATCACCATGAATGCCACCACTACTCACTGTGTACTCTAGTGAACAATTGAAGATATAATCACCTAGTTCTCAATTTAGAACTGAGATCAATCAGTTTTTTGATTTTCTTATCTTCTTGCAATCAATTTCTCTCTCAATTGTCTTTCTCCGTTGTATATCTCTCAAATAATATTTCTCTCTTTTTCTATGTATGTGTCTCTCTTGCTTGCTTCTGAATCTCCTTCAAGTGTTCTTGATAATTGGTATATATAAGGAATTGGAGTGGTGCACAAAGGGATTAGAGTCATACACCATTCAAACTCCATCAATTGAGCTGCCTTGGCCTATAAACATGGTCTTTACTTTCTGTTATCCACTCTGTTGCGATGTGAGTCCCATTTAAAGAATCCAAAGCTCAAATCTTTGACCATTGACTCGATTCAATTATCTTCTCATTTTTCATTGTCCATAGAACCTTCTAGCCTCTTCAGTATACTATATATACTCATTTAAATGCCTCCAAGGCGCCTCTTTGCTCTCTGCCATTATAATTCACCTCTCAAGTTCTAATTTGTTCATCCGAGCTCAAGCTTTGACTCAAATCATATCTACTCCATTCAATTGCCAATCTTCATCACCTCATCACCATCGTATGACTGCATAGAAGCTATAAGCACTGTTAATTCGAGTCTATAGCATAAGGTATCAACTTTTCTCAATTTTGCCCAATTTCATCACCTCATCTTAATTGCTTTAATTCAATGCCTAATTATTGTCTCTCTCTTCATTTACAACATCGCCTAGGTGATTAGAGATTGCCTGCATCATCAATTTTGAGTTTAAACACAAAAATCGAAGTGCCTCATTGATCATCTGAGGTATTCATCTCTCTCAACCACCCTATTCACTTACTATCTTTCAATTTTGATCATTCACACATCTTCTCTCATGTATAGGCTAGTTCTAACTGAAAGGAATTGAAGTTGTGAGCCTTGGAGAGCTTGATCGGCATTAATGACGCCTTCTGCCTCATCGAGAAGAAGAAGAAAGAGAGGGAGGGGAGAAGGAGAAGGAAGAGAAGGGGTTGCGCTCAGCGCACAAAGTCCACAACACACTGGGGCCCATTGTCAGAGGCGCAGCACAAATGAGCCAGGTACACATCTCCTTTTCCTTTTGATTTAAATCTCTGTTTAGATTTGCGCATGGGCTTGGTGCATGATCACTTGTGTGAGCAGTACACTCATAAACCTTACAGATTGACCCCTTATGTAAGTAATCGACTTGTGCGACCCTTTTTGGCGCGCTCCGCACCGCCTTAAGGTTGTTGGCGATAGGATGCGGAAAAAGGACACGGAGATCCCTCCCAAGCGTGCATTTGTTTAACGCCGGTTAATTCTACCGTTTAGACCAATTTGAATGCACATTTAGGGGGTTTCTTAGTGATTGTGAGTTCTTGTAGATTCCGGTGGGCGCAAGCCCCCATCGTTAATTACCCTAGACTGTTAACCTCGAGGCACCTCTGGATCGTTAAATGGGAGAAGCAAATAGTATAGCTAAATGATAGTCAAACGGTCATGTGCTTCGGTGATTGGGGTCACTGAAGCACACTGGACTCACCGATAGGTTAGTCCAATGAGATGGGGTGGTGAAAAGATGAACTTACTACAGATCAGTTCAATCTTTACCGCTCCAGGAGGTAATCTCGTCAACAGATAAGATTGACCTTCACGGAGGGATTAAAGGTGAGTCAACTACAGAACGACTCGACATCGGTTGACATAGAAAATAAATCAACTATAGAACGATTTAATCTTTACTAATGAACGACCAATCACACAAAATACAACTCGAAGCACTTAGCCGGTTGATCTTGAGGTTGGTGAATCAGGAGACGGGTGGATTTAGCCCACGTATTTCCTCTCGCTGATCTTCTAGATCATGAATTCCAAGCACTAAGCTGATTCATAAATCTAGGAACACCACTGCACACAAGGTCAAACATGAAGCACCGAGCCAGTTTGACATTGAGGCGTGTGTCAGTGAAAGAACCAACTACAGAACGGTTCATATTCACTGTTTTGTGGATGAATCAACAACAGAACGATTCAATCTCACAATCTCGGGAGATGAGCTAGAAGACAAACTTATCGACGGATGAGTTCAGTCTTACTAGCTCAACTAGTCATGAATTACTTGTTCATGACACCGAGTCATTAAGATGTCACCTCTTTTGGACATCATAATGTTCTTCTCTCTTAAAGTCGACATATTTCTTCGTATTGATGTTGCAATCTTGGTCATTCTTCAACGAGCGTCAAGATATTTTTGTCCCCACTAATTGTTCTAAATGTTGCATTACTTTTGCAAGATCACTATGTTACTCTTCACCTCTTACGAGCATGTTTAATCACCTCTAAAGTGTAGAAAGATTATTATCTTTATTGATTTTAAAGATAATTCCTTTCATTATTATCTCAATTACAAAGGTGGACTTATCATTTTATCTTTACTATTTTTTTATTGTTGTATTT
The DNA here is from genome assembly GCA_964058805.1 of Schoenoplectus triqueter. Lineage (NCBI taxonomy): Eukaryota > Viridiplantae > Streptophyta > Magnoliopsida > Poales > Cyperaceae > Schoenoplectus > Schoenoplectus triqueter. The sequence goes on from CAXKVV010002091.1 coordinate 30,443, forward strand.
TATTTCTTTCACTTATTATTTTTATTATCTTCAAACTCTTATTCATGTATGTAGAAAATGAATTAGCTATTATTTGAATTTTAGAATTTTCTAAAAGAATAAAATTTATTTTTTTATTATGATAAAAGATGAGTTAGCTATACTTCATAATTTTATTTTGATTTTAGGATTTGTAATAGCTAAAAGAATTATTATTATTATTATTTTGTTCTATTTATGATTTTTAGTTGAATTTAAAGCTTTTGTTTTTATTATTTTTATTTTATTTATTACTTGTAGAAAAATAATAAAAAATGAATTTTATTCGAATTTTAGACTTTTTATTTTATTGCTTCTATTCTATTTATTACTTGTAGAAGAATAATAAAAAATGATTTTATTTGAATTTTTAAGCTTTTTTGAATAAGATTTCATTTTTATTGCTTTTATTCTATTTATTATTTGTAAAAATAATAGAAAATTAATTTTGTGATTTTTATTTGAGTTTTAAGACCTGTCAGTGAAAAATGATTAGATGGATGACCTCTCTAGAGATCTCTCTCTCCTGAATCTCCTGAATGTCATCCACCTTGAATGAACAGGATGTGATAGGGCTTTTATACCTCTGACTTTTGTCTAAAATTTTCTTGTGGGATTAATGCTTAACCTTTGTTCCAGATTGATTAGACTTATTGGATAAGCTAAGTTTATGCTGTTAGAGCTGTTTGCAAGGGACTGCTAGGTGGGTCCCACTTGTCAGAGAAAATGTGATCACATGTATGACACATTAGGAGATCTCTTCCTCTCTTCCGAATCTCCTGAGCGTCATCCACATCAAATGAACAGTGGATAATGGGGTATTTATACCCTTGCTTTGTGTTTTAGAATTTCCTTGTGGGACAAATAAGGTTGCTCCGGAATTCAGCAGCGACTTCTTCCGGCTGGTGGTCCCTCTTATTCTTGCCCTCTTCTTTCCTATTCTTATGTTTTATTATCGATAATTGATATTTATTTTCATTTACTCAGCTGCTTATCTTTGAGATTTTTCGAGGGTAAACAAAGAGCCACCCACCAAGACGGGCCTTGAATGTTTGAAAGGCTTGTGTTAGGTGCATTATTTTCCAATCATCTGTTTCCTTACTTCTCATGATGTTTTCCCTCCTTCGGGTGTTGCAGCCTCTTCTTATGACGCCATTCCGTGACGTCCTCTAAGTCATTACCATTCTTTGTACGAGGATCCTGATGATTGGACTCTTTTTGTCTCAGCTATTCGAGCGACTCCTGTCTACCCGCGAGGCGGTGGTTTATTCTTTAGAGATGATCAGCCTCATGACATTATGGAGAATCTTTCTATGTTATCCGATTGAAGATCCATGTGGTGAATCATGCTGTGCATTAGTGTCGAATAGAACAAATTGGTACCGTTCGGTACCGAATTCCAAATGTCACAAATTCAATACCATTAGTCATTATTTCTAGCAATTGAACATTCAATACATATCGTACATGTATGTTAATGTCTTCTAACATGATTAGGATCACTCAAATTGACTCATAACTTCACTGTTTAAAGTACACGATAGTACCGTTCGGTACCGATTACAATTTACTCTAAATTCTTGCTATTAACTTATTTGTAACACTAATTACTTACTTGACAAGTTCCATGACAATAATTACAAACGGAGTATGCTTGATTCCATATGTAATTTCTTTCTAATCTCGATTTGAAGCTCAATTTAGTTGATACGACGCGATAACACACTGAAAACTTCTAATTCCGTCGAGTTCTCGAGTTGAAACTGAGATCAATTGACTCTAGATGATACTATGACCTTGAATATATGTGATGCAAACACAAACTAAGATGAATTCGATGTTTAAACAAGGAATCAAAGAAAAGACTTTTACTAGTATCGAGTTCTCAGGTTTTAACCGAGATCAATCGATTTTTCCAACTCAATTACTAATTTTCACTTGAAATTCAATCAAGAAATAAAACAAAAAATGAGATTCAGATCAAGTATTAAAAGAAAGAAGTTGTGAATTTGCAAAAATAAAAGAAAAAAATTGAAAATTCGATTGTGATTATACGGTTACTCTAAGATTCAAATGCAATCACACTAATTACATTGAAAATTCAACACTGGAACTTCAAATTCAATCAAAGTTAAGCTCGGGACTAACCTTCTAATGAATAATTGGAGATATAACAATCGAGTTCTCAAGATAAAACTGAGATCAATCGGTTTCTTGACCCTTTTCTCTTCTTGCAATCAATCACCTTCTTTCAATTGCTTTTTTCTATTGTGTATATCTCTCAAATATTCGCCTCTCTCTCTCTCTCTCTTCGTCTGTCTTCTTTGTTCTTCATGAATTAGAGGTTTATATAGGCAATTAAAAGGGTGTACAAGGGAGTTAATGCCATACACCACACAAACACCAACAATTGAACTGCCCTGATCTATAAACATGGTCTTTACTTTCTGTTATCCATTCTGTTATAGTGTGGGCCCCATTTAAAAAATCCAAACCTTAAATCTTTGACTGTTGACTTCCTCTCACTTCTTAAACCTTAAACAATTGAACTTCCTCTCACTTCTTATTCACTGATAGAACTTTCTAGACTTCTCAGCATACTATACATACTCATCCCAATGTATCTAAAGTGTTTCCTTGCTCTCTGCCATTGTTGCTCTTCTTCAAAGCTTAGAACTTAATCACCCGATTTTAATCTTTGGTCAAAAACATATCTCGATCGTTTAATTGACAATCTCCATCACTTAAGCAGCATCGTGTAGGCACATAGAAGCTATAAGCATTGTCAATTTAAGTTCGAAGTGCAAGGTTTCAATTTTTCTCCATTTGCCCGATTTCATTTCCTTGATTCAATTACTTCTATTCAATGCTTAATTGTTACTTCTTTCTTTACTCACAGCATCGCCTAAGTGAGTAGAAGAGATTTGCATCATCAATTTTGGATTTTAAAACAAGGATTGAAGTGGTTCATTGATCACCCGAGGTGTTTATCTCTCTCAATTACCCTATTCACTTGTTATCTTTCAATTTTGATCATTCACACATCTTCTCTCGTGTATAGGCTAGCTCTAACTGAAAGAAATTAAAGTTGTGAGCTTGGAAGAGCTTGATTGACACCAATGGCGCCATCGGCTTCGTCGAGAAGAAGAAGAAAGAGAGGGAGGGGAGAAGGAGAAGAAAGAGAGGGAGTTGCGCTTGGCGCACAGAGTCCACAACACACTGGGGCCCACTGTCAGAGGCGCAGCACAAATGAGCCAGGTACACATCTCCTTTTTCTTTTGATTTAAATCTCTGTTTATATTTGCGCATGGGCTTGGTGCATGACTATCTGTGTAAGCTGTACATTCATAAACCTTATACATGGGCCCCTTATGTAAGCAACTGAGTCTAGGCCCATATATATAATTGTGACTTGGTTAGTGGCCTGCTTAGGCCTAATAGATCTGACTTGGCATGATCCTATAGGGCCACTTGTTTAATTACTCTATTAATCATCTGCCATAGTATTAATCCATGCTGAGGTGACATCTATTACTGAGTGTCATGTGTCACCT
>CAXKVV010002092.1:0-21952 GCA_964058805.1 Schoenoplectus triqueter
ATTAAAAATAAAATCTTCTCAAAAGATTACATCAACCAATCATTAACTAAAGGACGGAGACAACATGGTAACCTAATTAAGAAACCGGCTTTATCTTGTTTGTTAGCTTGAGTTTTCCAATCACACCAAACCAAAATCATTAAAGCAAAGCCGGAAAATATAGCACTCAACCAAAAAAAAGAAAAGAAAAAGAAAAAAAAAAAAAGAAGAAAAATTCCCTTCTAGACCTTCTACAAAAGTCTTATTCTCATCCCTCAGATATCTAGCATTTGGGAAGATCAGACGGTGGTGGAGGCAGCTTCTGATTAGGAAGGCTACCATCTAACACAAGCCATGCCATCTTTAGCCCCCAGCTGGTGTGCACCTCCAAGTGACAATGCATGAACCATACCCCTACATATTCCAAACAAATAAAATAAAAATTAAAGTCTATCAGTCGATTGAGTTAAATGAAATAAATAAACTTAATTCATAAAACTAGCAGTTCTAAAATTATTAATTATAAGAATAAGAATTTAAAAGCATCACCTGGATTATCAGCAAGGAAACGGATAGCGACCCAGCCACCAGCTGGTACCCCAACTGTATTCCTCTCAACCGGGTCAACTAGGTTGAAACCGGCCGGGTCTTTAGTCGGGTTGTAGTTGCCGGAACCTTGTCCAACCACAAAGAAGTTGAAACCATGGAGATGGAACGGGTGGCTTTCAGCACCTAAAATGCTTGTGCCTTGTAACACCAACTCCACGCTTGTATTGAAGGGAATCACCAAAACTTTGGTGTCATTGGTTACAAACGTGTTGTTTGGAGGAGTGCCAGTATAGTTGAATGGCATGAGTGGTATAATTGGAAAATCAGATTTGTACACACCATTCGACTTTCCAGTAAAGTGGGACTGGAGGAGGGCTTTGTTCGGAAGAACAAATGACACATTGTTTATTGAAGCGGAAAACATCGTTCCATTTGGGCCCTGATTCATAGACAGTAATTATATATTGAATAAAATGTTTCAGAACGGACATCAATCTTTAACTCTCTATTATCACTAGTTGTTTGCTTCTCCCTCTGCTATAGCATGATTTCTTCACAGCAAAATTGATCAGTTCAGCATTTTTTTTTTAAAACGTACTAATGGACATGGAATTAGTGATAAGAAAGTTAATTTGAGATCTAAAGATAACAAACCTGGCAGGTCTGATTCTTTGGACATGGATTTGCTCCCAGCCCAACTGTAAAGAAGAACTGCCGGTCAACCATTTGTGGAACGTTTGTCGGATATTGAGCACTTGCCAAGCTCCTCAACTTCTTAGTGAAATTGGCTACAAAAGAGGTGTCGTTCATAGCAGGCAATGCAGGCTTAAATAACAGTAAGTTCTTATTAAAGCTAGATGAAGAAAAACTATTTGGGTTCTCATATTCCAGAATTCCTGCGACAGTTGTGTTGTCAAAGGTCCCCGGGTTACTGGTAGCATATGGTCTCGCCTCCATGAAGAAGTTTGCACCGGGATATTGCGCATGAGTAGTTAACAGCAGATTTGTGGTCTGGCCAGGAGTTATCACCAGTATTTTTGTACTGAAGGGTTTCACATACACGGCATCGACCTCCACAACGGTGAGTGAATGATTGGCTATGGAGAAGAAAAGCTCATCATTGAGTGCTGCATTGATTATCCGAAGAAGGTAAGTCTTGCCAGGTTTCACCTTTAGCTTGAATGTGTCTGCAACAAATTAATATAGTAATAAGAAAGATACTGATGCATCTCATTCTAAATTAATCAATTATAAGAACTGGAAAGAAAAAGTTTTTATTACTGTGTTTTCTGACCTTCTGCTGAGCAGTTGTACAGCGGACCAGGAAGGCCGTTGATCGTGAATGCGTCAGAGACATTTGGGCCTGCACCTGTTTGCAAAGCCTGGCTGATGACAACCTCTGTATCATCCTTCCACCATTCCCCTGCCAAATTAAAATAAAAAGGTAAAAAAAAGGTGCAATTTTGTCAAATAATTAAATAAGAAAGAGTACTAATGTATACATATATTAGCTTAGCATTATGTCAGACGTACCAAAGATGATTGGCACTTCCTTGTATGGTTTTGCAAATGGATAAGGGACGCCAATCTTTGGAAGGATGATGATCGGACCATGAACACTGGCACGGAGCCATGAGATGTGTGCATGCCAAAATAGAGTACCTCTCTGGCCCACAATTGTGAAGTTGTAAACGTAGCTCTGGCCTGATTGGATTGGACATTGGGTTATATAGGCTGGCCCGTCGGCCCATGCACTGAACAGCTGTCTAACACCGTGCCTGTTTTTTTTTTCATGTAAAATAAAATCAAGTACTTAGAATGGATTTAAACAGTGAGGTGAATTGTTCTATAATTATTTGCAATTTTTGATCAAATTTGTTTATATTGCTTTATTTATTATTGGGTTTGACAAAAAAAAAATATTACTAGGTAAATTGATTTCCAATTTGAGTATATCTTCATAAAAATGATATAATAGTAATACTAAAGCATTTTTTTCACTCACTCAACCATCTAATCTGCTGCAACAAACAACAATGCTTCAATTTGCAAAAGATTAACTTTAAAAAAATAAAGCGACATGCAAAGCTGACCTACCAGTGCAAGGAGATGTTGTACGGAACATGGTTAACCACCCTGACAACCACTCTATCACCTTCTCTTGCTACAATTTTAGGCCCTGGAAACTGGCCGTTTACCGTCACGATGCTCTTTGTTTGACACAGTCTCTTTACATTTTTCATTTGTATCTGCCATGTTTGCATGCATAAGCATTCAATATAGTTAAGTTACTATTAATATTAAAATTCATTAGAAGAAAAACTGATACTATAACCACATATATATAGATTGATGCACATACGTCGAACTGGTAGTGCCTTGTGATGCCAGTTTGCTGAGACTCGGTCATGGTAGGGAATTGGAGGAGTGCAATGCATGAGAGCATGATAAGCGAAGGCAATAGAGATGAGGCAGCCATTAGTCTAAAAGAGCCAAATTAATGAAGGAAGAAGACTAGGTGCTACCTTGATGCATGGCATTGTGGCGTGAGAAGTGTATATATATTGATAGGGGATAATTTTTTAATAGGGAGATCGATGTTTGGTGGAATGAAGATGAACATAGTTACATCAAGAGGTAGAGACGGCCTTAGATAGCTTAGAGTGTTGCTAAAGTCAACCCCAAAGTAGTTTGACCATTACTTTATCATGCAAATAATGAATTTAATGAAATTTTGGAGCTGGGATCCAACTAAGGACCAAACCATTGAAGCCGGATAATTCGACTAAATTTTATTTCTCTAATTACTTGTTTCATGTTAGGCCTGCCTATTGTTTAAAGGAAAAAAAATCTAAAATAGAAAACAACGTTTTTTCCCATTTAAAAAAATAGAAAAAAAAATCTTAAATATGTAAAACTAATTTTGTTACTACATTTCAAGATGAATATTACATTGAATGATTCAAATCACTCATATTTAATTTGAAGTTATAAATTTAAGTCTGAACTCTGAAACACCGTCTCACCGTACTTTGCGAAGCACATTAACCTCGTTCATTATATATATATGTCATATTACAAATGACTATGCATGGCTGCTAATTAGTTAATTTTATTTACTGAAAGTAAAATCGAATTATGTTGGTTGCGCCTTTAGTTTAGTTTGCTAATTTGCCTCCGTCAATATAATTAAGTTGGTTGCGCCTCTAGTTCGTTAATTCATCATGTTTAGTTCTGAAATGCATAGCAAAAATTTCACTTTTGAAATTAGGTTCCTGGTCAATGGGTCGGGTCGGATCGGGTTCGGATTGGATCATATTATTTTATTATTTTTTTATCCAATCTATACCCGAACCTGACCCGATTAAATTCAGGTCAAAAAATCTTAACCCATACCCGACCCGATCGGGTCACGGGTCGACCCGACCCGTGTAAAATAATTAAATATTTATTAATTATTTTTATATAATTTTAAGCAATTAAATATTGATTAATTTATAATTAATCTTAATTAGTATATATTTAAGTTTTAATTAGTACTAAATCATAAAATTAATTCAAAAAATATAATTAATTGGGTCGGGTCGGGTTCGACCCAACCCGACCTGATTCGGATCAAAAAAATTAAACTCATATCTGATTCATTTATTTTCGGATCATATCGGGTCGGATCAGATTAACTCGTGGGATCGAGTTGATAATTGACACCTAGGTTCCTGCTCTTTTTGTTAAAAAACAAGAAAATATTTTTTTCACCACACAATTTAATGTCAGGGGTCATTTTCTGTTGTTAAAGAGACAAAAGTGAAAAAGATTTAATTTTGGTGCTTAATTTTTTATTATTAAATTTAGGGTAGGTGAAAAGGTTAATATATTTATGTGTGTGTGTAATCACATTCTTACTTTGCTTTTTGTTATTTCTTCCGTATTTCTCCAAATAAGAAAAGGATGCCTGACCCAATCACCCAACGGTGTTTCTTTTCGAAAGAGAGAAAATACATTGGCTCGATTCAATTTGATGAAATATTTGAGAGTTTTATGTTATCTCGGATAAGATCATTTTTTGAGTCATCTAGCTAGTCTAGAATCATTTTCAAGTTTTGGATCGTCCATTTTTGAACCCCAACAATTAATGATTAGGGATCTTCCTAATTTGAAATCAGGACCCGGCCCCTTTTTGTATGAATATTTGATTTTGGATTATGCTATTTTGCTTCGCCACCTGTTGCAAGTCACAGAAAATGTGAATCAGTTTGGCTTTTTGAAATTATTATATTGCGCATGTTGAATTTTGAGTCGGATCTAGAAAATTTGTTGTACTTCTTAATTATTAAATTCCAACTACTAAACTTGCTAAGTTTCTAGAATATGCTCCATCAAAAGAACATACTCAAGAATTATGCATATATTATTATAACGTATATAATAATTATGCATGTATGATATTTTATTCATACAATTAGAAAACATTCATGTCATGTAGACTGTACATGATGGCAAAATTTTCAAAAGGAATGTAGCTAATTTATGATACAGCTGTACATTGATATCATCTTTCCAACGGCTACGTCAGGTTAAAATACTTTTTATTTGCCATTTATTATTAGTTGTGCGTGCTTCATGGATTTTTAAAATACCCTTTATTCTTAATTACTTTTGTTCTTAGTAGTTAAAATATTGCATGCATGATGCATGAAAAGAATCAGCCAAGTAGAAACGTTCAATCTAAATTAAAATCGTTTTAGGAAAGGTGAACGAGGATTAGCGCGAGACAATGGATGTAACTAAACACGTTTACGGATGAATATTTTGATTTTTTTTATCAATTTTATAAGTATATATCATTAGCTCTAATTAATTTTGGAGATGAGATTTCAGCCTCCACAAGAAAAAAAAATCTTAGTCTGAAAATTCTTAGTCCCCTTTCTCTTCTACATGAGTTAATTAATCATCTCAATAATTTCTGAAAATTTAAGAAGGGTTAAATTAGGATTAAGTTTTTGCTAATAGATTTTTTAGCTAAAGAATCATTATCATCTATTTAATCTTGATGTATATTTTAGAGCCTTCATCTATTTGGAGTACGGTGTTAATGGGTCGGGTCGGGTCATTATTATTTTATTATTTTTCTTGATCTGATCCGTTTAAATTCAGATCAAATAATCTTTAAGAAAAATTTTAAAATATTTTTCTTTGTGGAAATGCATTGTTTTCTTCAAACACTTCTAAATGAAGACCACGATAATTAATAGATTTTAAAATAATTAAAAAAGTGTATATATAATTTTATTCAATCTTATAAATTTACTTATTGTGTTTCAAAATTTATTCAATTTAAATATAAGTTAATATTTCAACAAAAATTAATTATGTTACATAAAGTTTATAATCAGGGGCTGAGGGAATAAGTCGGTAAAATCAAATAATTTTTTGAGTAATTTTAATAAAAAAAATTAAGATTTTTGATACTCGTCCCCCCCCCCCCCCCACACACACACCCAATTGTCCTCCGGCCCTTTTCTATCCCCCAATCCTCTTCCCTTTTTTATAATAGTCCATATATATTTTTTTAATGAAACTGGTAGCTTATTTGTCACTTATATTAAAAAATATATATAACCTTAAAATCTGAAACTTACTCAATTTATATGTTCAAGTAAATTTGAGTATATGTTTTATTTTATTTTTTAAAAAAAAATTACACGAACACCTGCCGTAAATATTGTTAAAATAGAACTCCAGTTGCTAGGAATTTACATCATAAATTTGTTTTTATTTTTATTTTTTGGGAAGCAAAAAATTGGGAACCTTCCTCATGCCTTTCTACTTTATTCTCTCCAAATGGAGGCGGGGTATGTAAATAATTAAATATATAACAAATAAAAAGCATATCAATATATAGACTAGCGAGTGAATTTATATACGAGTTCTCTGCTTGACTGGAGGCATCTAGCCTTGTCTGATTGTAGATTATTTACTACGTCACTTATTAATTCCACAACCTTGTAACTCTGTGCTAAACCAAATTCGGTATAAAGGAGCCATCATTCTTTTTTTCCGATGGAGTTTTTTTTTACATTTATATTCTGAGTTTTCATTTGAAAACATCCGTCTTTCATCTTATATACAGTGGTTGTATTGTTCATGGAACAGTAGATTGATTAGAGGTAGGAGAACTCAACCCGATCTGAGAAATCTGTCTGATCCGTTTGGATTTAAATCTGTCTCAATTTGATTTTTTTAAAAACTTAAACTGATCTGATCCGAACCTGATCTGATCTGATCCAATTCAAAATTAAATGACCTTCAATCCAATCGAAATCTATCATAGATCTAAAAAAAATATAATATATAAATTGACCTGATCCGATCAGACTCGATTTCTTTCAGAAAATCAAACTGACCCGACCTATCCGACCTGAACCCGAACCCGACCCGATCCATCCGATTGTAACCTCTAAGATTGATGGTTGCCACTTTCCAACACTTTTTTTGCTCTGGTTGGAAGAAAATGAACGCCTTAACACGTTTGAATGGGCTGTACAATAATAGTCGTACCTGAAACTTCTCTATTGTGTATATAGAGAGAGAGAGTAACTTGGCAGCTGCTGCCACCTTTTCAAAAAAAAAAAGAAAGGAAAAATAAAAGAGTAACTTCGCATATGTGCATATAGCCCATCGTGCATTGAAGCCGCTTAGCTTCCAAAATAAAGTTTAAAATATATAACCAAACGCTGTTTATAAGCATTAATTTATTTTCAAAATTGTGCAATTATCTTACTGAATTTAATTAGCTCATTATTATAATACTGTTTCATTCTTTTCTTTTTTTTTCAGATTTCTCTTTCGTTGTTTCGTTGATTCTGTTTTCAGCCTCTTCTTGACCAATTATTTGTACTAAATGTATGTTGAAAGATGAAAACATGTCAAAAACTATCTGCAACAATCATAAAGTTTGCGAAAAGAAAAAAAATTCTGCTGCACTAACACTACGTCACATCATAAACATTCTTAAGTCTGAAAAGATTAAAAAAAAGAGAGAATATTATTGTTATCTGATTTTTCCCGCAAGGCACTTCAAGTTAAAATGCCACTTTGTAATGAATATGGGACCTCGATAGTAATTTACTTTTAGGGCGTGTTCGTTAATGTTATTGTACACGTGAGAAAAAAAATAAGTTTGAGCTAATTATTTTTTATCCACGCGCACAATAAAATTCTATAGCAAATCCACCTCCATTTTCTTTCCCTCTCGCTGGTCGAACATGTTGTTCAATTTGTTAAGGGCCTATGGTTATGTGGAATCTAGTTAGCTATGGCCTTGCCTAAGTGTGGAATAAACTCTTTATCCCTGACTTATGAAGTAAATATGAATAATTAAAAAATAGATAAAGAGAAAAAAGTTAATATAATGGCACCTTAAATTATACCATAAGTTATTCCTCAGCTAGAGTGCGAGACCCATAATTTGTAGTGAAAATGATGAAATTATTATTATTATTAGTACAATAATAATAATTATTATTATAAGTATTAATAATATAATAATAATTATTATTATCATCATAATAACTAATATTATATTAATAAATTATTTTTATTGTTTTTAATTTTATTTTATCAATAATTATAATTATTGTTGTTGTGACATATGTTTTCATATTATCAATAATAATAATATATTTGTTATCATTATTGTTATTTTAATTATTATTAATATAATAATACATGATAACTAATTTTATATTAATAGATTATTATTATTCTTCTTAATTTTAATTTATCAATGTAACTATTATATATGGTAATCACGTAGGATTTGGTTTTTATATTTTCATATAATTTAATTATTATTACATTATAATTATGATTAATATTTTTATTATATTTTTAATATGATTATAGAAGTATTTTAATATTACATTTTTCTTATTGTTATTTATTTAATTAGTAATGTAATGATAAAAATTATTATTAATATCATCATTGTCAGTTATTGTAATAATAATATTAATAATACATTATTAATAATGATAATAGTAACAATAATAATGACAATAAAAATAAAAATAATATCATCATCATCATTATATTCTTCTTATTCTTTCATTTGCTCAACCAAACATGATCATATAGTGTTATTTGTGTCGGGAGGGGATCTGAAAGGTAATATTCAAAAATTCTTTTTTGATGTGGCCAGTGTTACTTCTTGGGAAATTTAGAAAGAAGCAGACATTGTGCTTTTCTTTTTCTTTGACACAAATGAAGTGCATTTTACAAGTTATATATAACCCCTAATTTTAAGCACTTCTCATTATTTTGTTATGTGCTTACTGGACAGGTTTGCAGGTTTTCTGATCTGCTGACTACTGTGGCGGCCAAGCTGAAGTGAAGAGGTGAGTCCCAGCTCCCAGGTGATACCAATGACACGCTGGGGCAACTGATGGCCTCGATTATGCATGCATCGATGTTCACACGTGACGTTTGGAAGTTGGAACTCGTTAGCTACGATGTATTTGCAAAAACATGAAGGATTGAAGTGAATTTTTCATTTTGCAGATGAATTAAGAAACAAATCAAATGTTTGATGTTATTTTTCTTTGCAATTAGTTGTTGTACCGAATTCATGTGCTTTGAGGCGTAGCGGGGCAGCGCAGCGCAGCGCAGAAGGTGCACCGTTGGACTTGCATCGAGATATGTGTTTCACCAATTTCAAAGACCCCGTAAAGTTGTCGGTGCTGGTTTTCATGATGGATAGAATTTGGAGGGTGATTTCTATTGTTTCACATAACTTTATATTTTATAGAATAACACAAGTAGTCAAATATTAAAAAAAACATAAAGTTGAGAACCTCGAATAAGTTTACAGAAACCAAAATTTTCTGGTTCTCGCAAAATATGCGTCGTTTTGTTTTGTTTTATATTTTATATATAGAAGTTGTTTTTGCTTGATTAAATGACCCATTTGTGATACAGCCTAAAAACACTACTGTGTGCTTCTTAGGCCCAGCCCTGTTTTAATTTTAGTAGTAAACTAACTAACAGATATAAGTCTACTTTCTGGGCCAAGCCCTGTATTAACTGTTCACATCTTTTGTCTTTCTTCCATTCTTTTTTGAAACTTAAGTACATTTTATCAGTTCTTTACTCCAAATTACTATGGCAAAGAAACTGCAATCCTGTTATCTAAAAATATTATGTTATCTAGCGAGGTGGTTATACTGTAAACAAAATAAATTTGATCGAGTTGTACTTAGCTCAAACTCAATTCATAAAAACACGAGTTGAGCCGAGCCGAACGTGTGAAATATTTTGAGCTGAAAAGTCTGGCTCAATCTCAGCTCGTCACTATTTGAATTAGCTCACAAGCTAATGTATGTGTTGACTCGATTTGACGTTTAGATTTAATATATTTATAAACTATAAAGTTGGTACATATATAAGTTTGATACAAGAGTTGATATAAATTTAGTATATCAACAAATTATATTTTTAATGACATCTTTGTTGTACTACTTTACTATACGAGTCTATTCACGAGGGAATAAGAGACACTTCTAATCCTCTGAGATGATGAGAGAGGGATTATTGAGTTGGAGCTCCGTGAAAACGAGCCAAATTAGCTCAAACTCGAACCAGCCTATCTTGAACTGATCTAGCTCAAGTTTTTTTAGGTAGCCCCTAGATTCATCTGTATTATAATTTTCGCATCCCTATGACCTCCATTATTATATTGTCTCTCTGGCATTTACCTCGTAAACATCTGTTCTCTTATTAATGATTTACAGAAAAAAATTAGGTCTTCGCTTTCAAAGAAATTTTTATGTGCCTCTGTTTATTAGTGCAGGAAATTATACTAGAGTTACAGTTTGTTATTCAGGTGAGTATTGGACAATAGTAGAACCCTTTAAAAGGTGTTTCAGTTTTACTTTTACCAGTGAAGAAAGGTACAGGACTATCTCAATTCTATCAAATCAGTTCTAGAGGTGGCAATTAAATATTTCGTCAATCCTATCAAAAGATAATTCTATACTGGATGTAGTGTCATCTGACATTAATTAATTACTTGTCACTACGTGTTTGGCAATTGGCACCAATATTCCACCTCCTGGCTCAACTGCTCAAAGAGTACACGATTAGGCGACCAATCATTATTGGAAATCATGCCCACTTAGGAAGCCTAAGCTCCCTATTGCTATATTTCATTTCATTCATGATCACACCATCTTCATCATTGCTGTTTGGTAAGGTGTGACCCGTTGCTGGGCTGTAGGATGAATTCTTTTTCATATATTTGAATGATTGAATCGGGTATATTAAACAAATATTAACTAATTCTTCACTTACAAATTATTTAATGATTTATCCGGGCCCTCTTTTCGTTTTCTTCTCAGTGGAGGGTCTCTCTGGTACTTCAAGATAAAGACAATTTTTATTCTTATCTGTGACAGGTGACAATTTTTTATTCTTATCTGACGATTATCCTGATATTTTAAAATAGAGAAGGAATTTAATTATCATTATTTGGATGTAGCATTAGTGTTAATGAAATTAAATATTTAATAATTATTATTTAAGTTCTTAAATAATAAAATTTATTGAATGAATATGTTATAAATATCATCTTATGTATGTATATAAAAAAAAATATCATTTCAACATTATTTATATATGCATCAAGCGTTAATAAAGTCAACGGATCAAATTTTACAATTTAGACTCGTTACTTGATGATAAATGAAGTTAAAATTTTATAATTATATATATATATATAATTGAGATGATATATATACATCTAATGTTTACATTTTAAAATTTATACATAAATAAATAAACATCATTCCGACAATGATAATAATTTGATCCCTTTTCTTTAAAAAGAAGGGATCCAATTTTGATATCACATAGGTGCCAATAAAATTAAATATCAAATAATTATTATTTAAATTCTTAAATAATAAAACTAATTGAAAAAATATTTTGTAAATATCATATATAAATCTTATATATGTATGTATGTTTTTGAGACCAATCTCGTCCTTATCTCAGCCTAAACCTATCTGAGGATAGCAAGACAGTGAGATCCCAACTCTTACCTTACTTCAGCCTTGCAGGAGGAGCTGAAAGGGGATCGACTCTTATTTATTTTATTTTTTTTCTGATGCCACAAGGGTATCAAGTCCTACTCATACCTCACTAGAAAAGGATTCTCCAAGGGAAGCTTAGAAGTAACAACATCACCATCCTCATCTGATATCGTTTACTGGCTCACAAAATTCACTGGTATTTTCTCAGAAGATTCGTTTCATGAACGGTTATTGATTGTCAGATGATTCAGTTGGTCAAGAGTCCAACTACACATAATGTCAGAACTCTTCAAGAGAACATATAATAAAGCCTAAGCTGCAACTTGTGAATTGAAGCGGAAACTTAATTCAATGAATTCATCTCAGTAGTCTGGAAGTTACAGTCCAAAGCATCCAACAAGAGAAAGTTACAAGCATGACAATTATACCTAATTTATTTCCCCATTTCTTTACTTTTCAAACTTGTTCCTCTACCAGACTACGATCTGCCCTAAATTTATTTATGAACCATGTAAGAAACTGCAAGATTCGTCTTTCACATATTCATGCAACTTGAGCAATAAGAATGTCAGAAATTAACCCAAAAGAAAAGAAAATGGGAGATTCAGAGAAGAAAAAGGAAACCTACTACCTAGAAATAAAATTATCAATATATGTACAAGCAAAACTAAGAAAATGAATATCCAAAATCTAACATTAAAGAATGGTAGAGCAATATTGATAAATATTCTTGCTTAAAACATTGATAACGGTACACTAGGTGCCAAAATATAACTGGTCTATCTTCATAATCGAAGTATGAAGCAAACATCACCGGCAGACATATAACATTGACATCACCGCCCACACAACCAGATGACATAGATTAATAACACAATTAACGACATAATGAGTAAAAAAATCTGTTAAAAGGGGTGATTTACAAGAGAACTCACTAATACTAAGGAGTACCGACGGTACAACAATACACGCCCTATTTTACACGATGGCTCGGTCTCCACGTCGAAAGTGCAAACAAGATTCGACCCTTCCAGCCTTGCAACAGCCACTTGTTATCTTCATCTATTACAAAATCTTTATAGTAACAAGATTGAACCTTTTCCCTTGCTGCCTTCATAATTTCTGGATTAAGCGGTAGTTGCTTAAACCCAGCTCTTATGTTTCTTACTTGCCACTGTTTGTATGTCTCGGGCCTCTCTACCCTCTCTAATCCCTCACATGAAATTACATTTATAGCCTCCCGACCAAAAAGTTCCTTTTCAAGCAATTGTCTATGTGGATCGTCTTTCGGCACATTTGTTTCCAACATGTCAAAAAGTGCAGAGAAATGGAAGAGTGCTTCCCGAAACCGGGTCACGAAAAACGGTGTGTTATATGACCCATTAACTACACCATGAATATATACATCTGGGTTCATTTCTCTTATTGTTTTCAAAACAGTATCTCTCGGGCTCTCAGCCACCATACTCTCATCCATTAGGGTTTTGAATCGATACAAGCTATTAACTACAAGTAACTCATCTTTCCTAATTTCAAGTTCCTCTACTCTTACACTCTCCCATCTTTTAGCAATTGCTTTGAATTCAAATGGGACATTGAACCTTTGGGCATAATCAGCTAAACGTACACCAGTTTCCTCTATCCGCTCGGCTGGACGGAAACCCGATTGCGGCAAGTCAATACCTGTAATCCTTAGTTTGGGGGAGCCCCCAGACCGCTTAGACAGTCGTTGGATAAGACATGGCCACTGAAACCCATGATAAATCCCATAATCTATAATATGAA
The DNA here is from genome assembly GCA_964058805.1 of Schoenoplectus triqueter. Taxonomy (NCBI): domain Eukaryota; kingdom Viridiplantae; phylum Streptophyta; class Magnoliopsida; order Poales; family Cyperaceae; genus Schoenoplectus; species Schoenoplectus triqueter. The sequence continues at coordinate 13,401 of CAXKVV010002092.1, forward strand.
CAGCTGTGGCCTTTTGTGCAGCATCCAGTGTCGTTTGGTTAGAGAAGAAGTGAGAGATTTTTTTGAAAGGACTTGCAGCAAGGTAGAGCTGGTATGCTTTTAGGATATCAGTTGAGGCAATTGGCTTCATGATAAAAGATTGGTAAATCTGACTACCAGTCCCTGCCAGGCGAGCCTCCAGTCCATCAGCAAAATAATGCGCCATCCTCTGATCTGCGTCTCCTTTCACGGAAGAGTGTTGTCTCAGTTGTTTTAATAAATCTGCAGCACACCTACGGTCATCAGTTGCAACTGCTTGAGAGCAATATGAGAGCAGTGTTGTGAGATCCACTACATCCTTCTTTGACTGCCTGTTTCTGCGGCCTTTTGTGTGGCCATTTGACTTAGAGTGGTTGCAGTGCTTGCCTGTCTCGCTTTGTAGTGCTGCACGCAATTCTTTAACACCTTTTGAACAAGTTTCGCCATCACATAGAAGGACTTTATCAAGCATGTCATGGGCAAGTAGCACTTCTATTGGGTTTCCAGCTGATTGTTTGTTAACTCTAGTTTCTTCAGAATCACATGCATCTTCAGTGTACATGTGCTTCTTGCCTCTATGGGCTGCACATTCTTTTTCTTTTTCTCTTTCTCTTTCTCTTTCTCCTGCTCTTTTCTTTTGTTTTTCTTTTTCTTTTGCAATTTCTGTTTCTTTTTCAGACCTGATCTTAGCAGGTGGAGTACTGCAAGTTCTATTAGCATCCAAGTCAATAATCAACTTATCTCCATTTGGTAGGAATTTGCCAGCCTCTTCAACACCCTTGTTGAACTGCCAAATAGGTTGGTTTTGTAATTCATTATAAATATCCAACACATCTAAGGCATTGTTGCTACTGTTTGAAGAAGAAACGGAAGGTGAAGAATAATAGTCTGCAGAAACTGTGTTTAGATTTGCTTCTAGAGAGAAAAACTGATCCAAATCAAAAGACACTGAATTGGCATTATCCAATAAGGGGATATTATCATAACAGTTGCATTCATAATTAATTAAACTATCTACAAAGCTGTCATCTGGACTTTCTGAACTGTTGATAGAAGGCAGAGGAGGCTGATCAGGTGATGGCACAGAATCTGATTGAAGGATTTCACGAAATCGTTCTTCTTCTGCTAAAAGAGCAGGGGTTTCTGGATATTGCTCGAATTTGTCTATAATATCTTCTTCCAACAGCATTTGGCTAATGTAATTAAGATCAATATCAGAGAACATCAGTGGATCCTCTGATGAATCTGACTGTAGTTTTGGGTTTTGCTTCAGATTCATTACGGGGTTTTGCACAAAAGGGTCTGCCCTAACATTGGTCATAGCAGGAACTGGTGTCAGGTCAGAGAACCCGTTCTGGTAAAGCTGTACTGGTAAGAATGTTCGGTTCAGATCTCCTGAGAAATAGAATTCGTTGCTGCAGACAGAAATTTGAGGAGACAATGGAGAAACTGGGGGGAAGTATTTATATTCCGAGCTGACGGGTATGCCAGTATCCATGGTCATGGATTTTCAAACTTCTCGCAAAATTAGAAAAAAAAAATTCAAAATTTTGACCCTGGACAAAGGGCATAGAAGTTGAAACTTCCTGACTTAGACACCAATCAAGTTAGGGGAAGAGGAACCTCAGGAAAACGGATCGGTGCCCCTAACAGGATCAACCAAGGTAAGAAATGGAGGTCTGCAAGGCTGCTGTCTTTTTACACACACAACTGAGGAAAATCTATCAACTTATAAGGAGAACAGCGCTAGATCACCAAGCTGTTGATAAAATCGACAGAAATTAGCGTACCTTGCAGAAACCTAGAGGCTGCCAGAGAGAGAAATAAGAAGAAAGATAGGAGAGAGTAGCTGTAGTGACTTTTTCTTTTTCTTTTTTGAGGTGGCCGTGTCTCGAATTTTTCTTGTTAGTTTAATAACCACTAACAAGCTGATGAATCAAGTTCAATAACTTACTTTTTTATTGACAGATCAATTTCTAAATTTTTAAGTGTATATACAATTTTGCCCCTACTTAGTTGTTGTTTAGCTTGCTTACTAAATTATGCAAAAAAAACAAAAAAAAAAACAGCTTGGTGATTTCGTTATTTCCCCAAGTGCCAAGGGCCATCCGCCATTTCGACTTGACCTGGCCGAGCTGATTTCGTTTTCGCTAATTCTCATAAATTTTGATCCTCTGCTACCTCGCATGAGCCAACTTGGAATATAGTCCGTCTGATTGTTTCAACGTTCGTACAAGATAAATCGGAAAGAAGCTTCTGTATAGATCCACCGTCCATGACGTATGGTGCATCTTCCGGCGTCAATTTCTACAGCTCAGGCTCAGGCTCAGCCATGGACCATGTACTAATTATTTTTTGACGTGTCAAGTAATGTCTGGCCCGGCTCAAATGAACGACAGACATTTGTTCACTAAAATCCGCTGTAGACGATCTTCAATCGCATTAATGTCTCTCCGTCAATTGGGAGGAGAAGAGGGATTTTAAAACACAACACTTTAGAGCCTAAATTTTGAGTATACACCAAAGATTCCAACTTTCCAAGCCTGGTAACGTCTCTCACTCACGGCCTCACCTAAGAATTAAATTATTATTATGACTGAACCTATCAAGTTTGACTTTTCTGTACTTCTGTGAGAACGAAGTATCAACTATGTGGCACTATATCTGTCTATATATTTCATTATCAACAAATCTCATGAGTCACTCATCTCCATCGGCAAAGAAATAATCAATGGTTTAAAAGTCTAAAATTAAAATTGTATTACTAAAATCAGTCAATAATGATAGTTAGATGAGCATCCTTAACAACTATTTGTTTTCACAATTTTGTCAAACTAACTTCATACGAATTCATAAAAAATCTTAAAAAAAAAATCAAGTATATTTTTAAATTTATAGATTGATTGTATTTTAAATTTGATGCAAATTAGATGTCATTTGATATTTCATCAAAGACCATTATAATTATATGATAATTTTAACAATTTAAATTTTAATGGTTTTTGGTGGAGTATCAAATGACACTTAAATTGTACGAAACTTTAAACATTATCAATCTATAAAGTTTAAGAATATTTTTTATAAAGTTTTTATTTTTGAGATTTTATATTATGAATTTATATAATGTTGGTTATCAATATTATCAAAAATAAATAGTTGTTAGTGGATCCCCACCCATAATAATTAAATGTCATTTTATATAAGGGGGATGGATCCCTTGACAATCTTGACATTGAATTTTTAAATAAATTCAAAAAATCTCAAAATAGAAAAAAAATTATAAATATATTTTTTTACATAAAGATTAATAGTGTTTTAAATTTTGTGTAATTTAATTATCATTTGATAATTCATTAAAGACCATTATTTTATAGCTATTGCAAATTGTATAAAATTTTGATGATCTTTGATGGACTATCAAATAATAATAAAATTATATAAAATTTAAAACAATATCAATTTATATGTATAAAAATATATCTATATAAAATATATCTATTTTTAAGAAACTTTTTATATTACGGGCCAGATGTTAGTTCGACCTGATTCTGTTAAGTATATCCAATGTGTACCCAAAGGTTTTCTCGACCAATCATAGAATTTCTTTGAAGTCTAAATTCATTTGTGAATTTTTAAAAACAGTTTTCTTTGTCAAAATTCGTGAAAATTTGCTCAAAAATGTTATAATTCATGTTGAACATACTGCATATTTTTAATTCCAACTTTTCTGTTGGTCAGGCAAGTCACAATTTTTTTTTAACTCAATTCCCTGATTTTGAATTTTTTTTTTAATAGCTCGTTTCTTCCAAAATTTATGAAAATCATGCCAATTACTATGGAACACCCCTCTTCCATTTTTTCCTCTTAATGAAGCACTAAATAAATTTATTAGTGTTTAATAAGGTAATTATTAGGTATAAATTTTTTTATCTGATTTATGAGTGCAGTAACTTGGTTGACAAATCTTGATTTTGTTGAAAATTCTTTACGAGTCTTTGTTCTTGAACGTAATATTTATATTTAATGCTCTCGGAGCTTAGCATGATTTATTATCTTTATGCAGTTCCTCAATTTTCTTCTTTGTATTTTTATAAGTTCCTTTTTAAATATTTTTTAACTTCTAATTATTCTCCTGTCCCTTGCATAGTCTTGATTATTCTCCTCTGAGCCTGTTTCACAATTACAAAGATACAGGTTTTGTCCCCACGTCACAGAAGACAGCAACTTCAGAGTAGGAAATGCAAATAACACCCACCACAGAGGAAATATACAACACAGGAGAGCGTCAGCATCCATCGTCAGCAGAGATAAGAAGATACGTCCGACTCCGAGATATAGATCAAACCATCGTGATCCATCTAAAAAAACTATTCATGGTGCAGTATTACCTGTCAAATCAAATACATTGACGATTTAAGACGTATAATTGGATGAAGTATACACTTAAAAACAGGAAAATGACTCACACGTGACGTGATTATTTTAATATATACGAATACCAGTATCCAAGTTCGAGTCTATTTTGAACTTACTTTTAACTCACTACATTCTAATTCATTGTTTAATTTTTTTGAACTTTTTGTTACTTGGTTTGATTGTTTTTTTAAAGATGATTTGACACTAATTTTTTCTTTTAACCTCTATTGTATTCAACTAAAATTTTAGATTTCATCTAGAAGCGCAAGCATCAGATATACCAGTAAGAAAATTTTGAGACTTGGCATTGGAGAAATCTGACGCGGATGGAGAAAGAGGGCAGCAACTATGTTCCATCAGTTGAGAGATATTCTGGTATTTGAAATTGTTTTTTCTCTTCTCAACGGGGCGGGGGCACAATTTTGTAATTAACATTTAACACTATTCTCCAAGAAGCAATTGAGAGCTATTCTGGTATTAATTCCAGCCATGTGGCCGAATACCAGAAAATTCTACAAAATGCTTCAGACATATGGTGTATTTTGAGCCAATAACAGCACAACTAATGCCATACAGCAAGTGAACAATCAGCCTGGCTTATCCTATCCTTGCAGACTGCGGTTGGAAATGAGATACCCTGCAGCCCTTATCATATTCCTGCAAACTATGTCCCTGCAGGTTGCAGTTGGAATTCAGAATCTTAGTTTATTTCTAAGGCAGTGACCTCCAACAACTGGAGCAAGCAGTTGGTAATTAATACGGAGAAATGAAATACCCAACTTGCATGGGGCATATTTGCAATTGGTACTGTAGTAGACAGCTGAAAACTCCTAAAAAAAAAAAGTCAACACCTAGTTAAGTGGTACAACTGTTTCGTACAGCTAATAGCTGTGCCAAGAATAGCATCACTTTTTCAATAAAAAAAATCTAAAAGTAATTATATGATGCTTTACACTATATTACTAACTGATACACACACTATATATTACTAACTGATACACACACTAGTCCAGGGCCTGGGTTTGGGCCAATCCTTGTCTTGGAGGCCCAGAACCAATAAGGGGCTCACATTCAGATAGCCCAACTCGAATAGTCTGATCTTTTCACTGAAAGCCCAACCTTTGTCCCCCGCATCACCGAAAGTATGCGCCGAAGTGCCCATTGTCAAATAAAAAATATTTCCTTTACTTCCTCTAGATTCTTATAAATAAATAGGGCCTATGGGGCGAGTCATTTACAGAACACTTGCAGTCTTGCATAGTCTCTAACACACCTATGCACTCCGCAAACGAAAACCACGACCCCAATTATAATCCGTATCACTAACAATCCACTTTGTTATGACAATTATATCCACCAAAAAAAGTAGCTTGGACCTGGTACAATTAGTTAATTGTCTATAAAAAACCATCACAACATGCAATAGTGAATACTGGATGCTATAGATAGTAAATCCATTACATAAATTGTATGGTCAGTAAATTAATGTAACTAGGGTTGTAATTCGGGTTTTGCTCTGATATAGTCCCCGAATAAATAACTACTAATATAAAATTTTAAAATATATTTAATAAAATTTTACATTAAAATATTTTAGACACAATATTTTTAAATGCTAAATAATAATGATAATTATAATAATAGATAATATAATTAAATACATAATAATATATAAATAATCATATAAAAATGATTCATTTTAAGAGTTAAGATTCACCTTAAATATATTATACACATTATTTTAAATGAGAAGAGAGAAATTATTTTATATGAATCCTTGGATGTCAAGAAGATGAAAAAATTTAAATAAAATCAATGGTGGAGAAAAGTGATGATGTGGCATGCTTGAAAAGCTTAAAAGTTTAATCATCTTTATGTATTAATAATTCAACAAGTGATCGGCTATTGATAATGAATTTCTTAAATAAATTTGAAAAAAAATATATATAGATATGTTCTTTTACTTATAATTGATAATGTCTCAAATTTTATATAATTTTATTATTGTTTGATAGTCCATCAAATTAGAAGCGTTGTAAATTGCATAAAAAATGATGATCTTTAATGGACCATCAAATGATAATGAAATTACATAAAATTTAAAATAATATTAATTTATAAGTAAAAAATATATCTATAAATTTTTCTATTATTAATTTTTCATATTTATTTAAAAATTTATTATCAAAATAGTCAAAATAATCAATTTTTTATAAGAAAAATAACATATCTATAAATTTTGATGATCTTAATAGTTATTAAAATACGTCTTAATATCTATTAAACCATTTATTTGCCTATATATGTCTTTATTTGTTTGTATATTTGTCTTTATATCTACCATAAAAGCAGTTTAATATCAAATATAATATATTCAACCATTACATCCAACATAGTATTTATACCCAACTTTAGAAAGTAAATCATTATATCCAACATTCAACCATTAATCAACATTTAGTGAATTCCAATTCATAACAACAATTAAAGTATCCAATGTTTAGATACCCAATTGTACATTTTCTACAATAATTAAATTGAAGTCATTCAACCAACATCGCGTAGATTACTCAACTCTGCATTCTCTATATTATAATACAGTTATATTTTCCAACATGTTTGTATAATATGCAGCTACAAAATCAATCTCATTTTACATCTTCCCACTCTTTCTATGTATATGTGGGTCGGTACTTATGGACAACTTAAGAATATCAATAAAGTTACATCTAAAACATTTTTTTCAAGTAATACACAACTTTCAATCTAAATATCTCGATATATATCCGCTGAATTTCACTGCATTGTTTATCTTTACATGTTCAAAGAACTAAACCTATAAAAATTACATATATCAATAACTGATCAGATATATAAAAGTATTTATATCTAATTTCATGTCTTAACTATCTACTAATTAAAATGTTATATCCTATATAAGAAGTCTTAATACAAATAACACAAGTGTTCTCAAATGTTGACAATTTAAATTTGTTTTTCTATTATACAATATTTTATTATCAATAATATGAAATCATAAGATATGATAAAATTTATGGCTAATGCTCTGAAGCATGTCCCACGGGATCAAACTTTCTCTTTAATCTTCTTCTTTTCTCCTCCATTTCCACTACTTCTCCATGTTCTCTGGTGATTTTTTATCTCCATTGCACTCAATCAGCCCAACAAAGCTTTTCACAAAAGATCTAGTATCCTAATATTATTTGGGAGTAAAACTACATTATAACATGTATATAATACCTTCTTATTCAATTAATGGGGTTGCCATTCTAGCTTTACTCATACAAATTTCTCGTCTATATTAATAATTATATTGACTTTGCGACGATGATACTCCTAGAGTTGTCCCCCGTGAAAATTTTCTATTAAAAAGAAAAATAAATAAATAATTAAAATTTATAAATAAAATATAAAAAATAATTTACCACTAACAATCAACTTAAAGAAGTCTTATTACATAATATATTATATCTTACTATCTAATCTACTAAACCTTATTACTTGTTCACTAAAGTTACAGTACTAAATAAGTTTCGTCATAATACCTAAACGTTTTGTTTTATTACCGAATCTTGTATATATTAATATCTAAATAAATAAGTCTTAATATCTTTAGAAATAAATCTTTATATATTTTTAATATCTCTAATAATAAGTAAAATACATCTAAACTCAACACAGCATTGATGCCTAAAAACAAATTTCATACCTTCATGCACATTCAAAAACTCATACGTAATAATAAAATCTAAATATTAAATCAGAAGAAAATTCAATTTCTATGCAATTATTACACTAAATATAATATTAATCATCCATCAGGTGAAAAAATTTAAATTAAATATAAAATAACAAATAATACAATAGATAACAATAAAAATGCTTCAAAATTTAAAATTGAGCTAACACTGAAATGAGGGGTGTCATACCTTCATTTTGACTGCCTTGATTTTACTCCTTTTAGTTCCTGTTGTCTCTATCACCATCTTCTTCATCGCCATGGTCATTCTTCTCTTGCTCTCCTTGATCGGATGACATTGTCAATTCTCCTCTTCTCCTTTCAATCAGTATTTATTAAAATCAATTGGTACCTTGCT